>JAGKRY010000042.1:0-122441 GCA_020002325.1 Chrysosphaeria jannelii | reverse complement strand
GCCTCCAAGCGTCCTATACCCTTCGGGAGGTGGTCATTGTCTGGTACCAGCACCCTGGAGTCCGCGCGGACATAACTTTTATTGGTGGAAGCGCGCAGCGCAGGACAGCTCGGGACCCACTTTGACAGGACGTATAAAAGAAAAATAAATAAATAAATAAATAAATAACCAACACCAAACCCAACCACTAGAGACATAAAGGTGTGCACTCGTAGAGAAGAGTATGGCCGAGTGCCTTAGGTCACGTAAGGGAAGCGGCACTCGCCACTGGGGTCGAAGCCAGCGGGCGTGACCGAGGTCATCTGAGGTCTCTCTCGGCGATACAGAACATATCTGTAGAGAGATCCTCCCCAAGGTCGGGCAACCTGGGGAGGCGGCGGGGATACGAATATAAACGAATGTGAGGGCGCGATTGTCTAGTCTACAATATACCATGTCCAAACTATATCCTTCCGATAATCCTTTAGATGCATAACCGCATGTGTGATGCAACTAACTGAACCAACCACAGATCCAGCAACCTAAAAAGAAGGTATTCGTGCGGTCCCAATACCGCAACTCATTACATAGAAGAATACAAGTGCTTAACCCCTATTTGTTGTTCATGAGCCAGTTTGAGAATGATGAGCATGCGCTAGCAGTCCTACGCGCCTTCAGCGAGTCGGTGGAGAGTTGTCGCCCCGGCTTTTTTTCAGTAGAGTCAGAGCCTAATGACTCCCCTGAAGATGAGGACATGGCACCAGTAGAGGAAGCTACAAATGAGGCCAACGCGCCTCCTGAGAAGAACGGGTTCACCGAAGTGGTGAGCAAGAGCAAGAAGAAAACGCCCGTCCGACGCCTACGGACTCGAGATTACTCGTTCGTCTTCCCAAAGACAGTGACTACGTGTCTTCCGACGCGTATTTCGCGTCGTCTGACCTCTGCAAGTAGGTCCCCTGCTTGGCCCTAGTTCCAGCCGACGAGAAGAGCCGTGCGACGATTATGGAGCACAGGGAAAAGATTACCGCCTTTTTGGAGAGGGCACGAGAATGGACGAGGCCCAGCGCCTCGATACTTACGTTATTAGTCCTATTGACAAGTACGTTTGTGGCTGGAATAACGCATTGGTCCGTGTTGATCCGGAATGTATAAAGGCCGGTTTGAGCAGGTGACAGGCCTCGTCCCTGTTTATACTTTCGATCCGAGAGAAGAAGAAAAAGACCGCGTGAGCTTCTTCGTCAAGGTCCCAGCCACGGCTGAGAAGCTGCGTCCCCGGGGGCTCCTCGGTGGACGTCGCATCGCCATCCGTTACTGGAAGGGGAAGCGAACTATTTAAAAGTGCACCAAGTGCTTTGGTGCCCACCATACGAACGTGTGCAGCTCGCCTGCACTCTGCAAGTATTTTGCCAGCAGAGAACACAGCTCCGCCAATCATACCACCTGTGACGGGACCGCCCACGAGTGCGAGTCCAGATGTACCAACTGTTGGGGGCCTCATCCCTCGGATGACCCGAAATGTACCTTCAGCCCGAGAATGAAACCCGCCGAGAAGAAGGGGCTGCGAGACTCGCAAGAGAAGTTCGCGCTCTTTATGAAAGGAAAGGGCTGTCCCAAGTCAAGCGACCGCATGGTTGTCGAAGAGAAGGGACCCGAACCGGTATCTCCCCCGAGTAGCCCTCCGAGTGCCCCGGCCAAGAAGAAGGCCAAGAAGGGGGGTAAGCGGAAGCGTTAAGCTTCTGCTAGAGGGATATATTCCGTTTTGCCGTTTCTATATTCGCCTACGGTGTCCGGGTAACTTTTCTTTTTTTTATACACGAGACAGCCACATTATGCCGTATCATGTTCGCAATGCTAGCTGTCTTTTCCTCGTTTAGTGGGGTTTTGGCGGCGAGGCACGTCTAAGGAGCCCACGGGTCAAACGGACCAAAAAGCAAAAAATAATAAATAAATAATAAAGCACAACTACACACCACCAGTGCTAGGGACCCTTTGATACGCACTATGGGGTATTAACTAGCATATCAGGAGAGACGGAGCTCACATGACAATGTCTATTAGGGAGTCCACAGACGATTCTAAGATTTAGTTTAGCGCCTTTATCGATTCAAAAAACATTGAGTGTTAAAGTTTTTTACCCTAAAAGACACAAAACAAAACCAAACATACCACCAAAACCCGTGCCTCTATGGGGAAAGGCAAATTCTAAAAGAGTGAACGTAGTAATATGTGCCGAGTAGCATTCTCTTTCTCAGCAGGTTTTTGGTCTTGCTTTTAGGTTAGCTTTTGCTCTTCTTTTACATAGAGACATAGACATAGAGTCCCATCGCTCGTCGAGTACATCGAGGTCGTGGACACAGACACTTTTCTTTAGGATTATAAATTTGGTTTATTTTCATACAAGCTACACTAATATCTGCATATGTTGTGTGTCTGGGTAGCACACAGACTCGCCAACCCACACCGACAACTTACGGTTGACCCGACTTGTTGGTGTTTTGATGTTTTGGTTCTTTGTTGGTTTCTTGTCCTTCCCTGGCCTGTTGGGCATGATACCGGTCCACTCTTTTAGCATTTGCCTTTCCCCACAGAGGCACGGGGTTTGGTGGTTTGTTTGGTTTTGTTTTGTGTCTTTTGCGCCACCGCCCCTTTCCTCTTTCTAGGTACCGATATTAAAGTCATATCAGAGAGGGGATACAAGAGACAAGTATGCCATGGGTCTGGTGCCTGCCGGGTCGGAAATAGTAAGAAATCTAGCACGTAGGCACCCATGGGAAATTTTTTTAAGATGCACACCTTTATCCAATGTATTTAAATCTTACCCGTGAAACATGAGAATGAAGTCTGTACAGTGAGCCTCTGAGTAGGCATGTATTTATGTCTCACAAATATGTGACGTACTGAAACAGACTTGAAGAAGTTATTAGCCCATATTATCTCATGCATATTGTCTCTGATCTATGCTTATCATAACTCAAGAGTAGCCGTCTTCCAGCCCAATATAAAAAAGCATATGCTGCTGAATTATTTTCATTTTACCAATCATAATGGCTTCCCAATACGCTGTAGACTTAACAAACATCTATAGTTCCTACCAAGTAGACCTCACAAATGTTGATACTTCCTATCAAGTAGACCCCACAAATGTTGATACTTCCTACCAGGTAGATACTACAACAATTGCTGCTTCCTATGATGTGGACGGCACAAATTATGATACAATAGGTGACAAACCGTCGATATTTAGCACATCAGAAGCTAATAACGACATCGCAAAGGAGGTTTGTGCAGACATAATAGTAGGTACCCCAAAAACAGTCAATAAAAACCGGCTAACAATAGGCGTCTGATGGAAATACCTTTGTTTTGGATCGGAAATACTCTTTTAAAGAAAAGCTCGGTAATGGTCATTTCGGAGATGTATATCAGGGTGTATATTGCTCTAACGGCACCATAGTTGCTATTAAAAGACAAGAAATTGACCCAAAAAAGTCAAGGTTCTCCCTCCATGAAGAATATAAAATGTACCTTCGATTGTATGGGCTAACCTGTGTCCCAACAGTGTTTGCCTATGGCGAGAATAAAACGCATCGTACAATTGCCATGGAGATGTATGGTAAAAGTCTCTACCACTACTACAAACAATGCGGGAGAAGGTTTTCTCCGAAAACAACACTCATGATTGGAATTAAATTATTAGACGCGCTGGAAAGAATTCATTCTAGGGGTGTTATCCATAGAGATCTCAAGCCCGAAAACATTTTAGTAGATGGAACCGAAAAAGAATTCGTGATTGTAGATTTTGGGTTATCACACTTTCGCGAGTCTGGATCATCTCGAGAAAAAAAAGGACATGTACATCAAGTAGGCACATATTTGTACATGTCCACTCATACACATGAAAAGTCTATGCCAAGCTATCGGGATGATATGCAGTCACTTGTTTATACTCTTATTGGTTTTATGAGAAAGCTTCCATGGGAAAATTTAAAAAAAACACCAAAGAGCAAAAGATGCGACAGGGATGACCAAAGGCTTCAATTAAAAAAAAATCTTCTGAGCCATCCAGAAAAATTCGGCTTAGAGCGTCCCTTTACGGGGCTTTGCAGATATGTAAGCTCTCTAAATTATGGGACGGAACCAGATTACCCTAGAGTAAGGGCTTCCTTCCAAAAATATTTGGATACCCATTTGGGAGGGTTTGACAAAAAGTATGACTGGATTACAGATGAATTAGGGGTTGAAGGTCAAATATCTGCACTTTCTCTTTAATTTTGAAATTTGGATATAACAGAAATGTGTTTTAGTATTCTCGTTTTAGAAATGGGCGATGACGCCTACTTCAGCATCGTATATTTTATCACTTGTCCAAAAATCCATCGTGTATCAGTACTGTCCTTTCTAACAAAGAAAAATAGGACCAAAACCTGTTATCGAATAATGGACTGCTTTATTTCTAATCGCCTGTGAGCTTTATGACTGAGAAGGTTGTCGTTGACCAAAAGTCGGTCGCTAACACCAGGAGTCTCTTCGAGGATATACGGGATGAGAAGTAGGTGGATATTTCGAAATAAACGAAAGAGCAAACCTTGGAAATACTACTAGAAAAACTATTTGCAGATATTAAACACCGTAGGATTATTAATACAATGATTGAGATGATAACAACCTTGAGCTGTCTTTCAAAATAATCTTGATGAGAATTATGATTGGATCATAAAATCCTTGGATCGTTATGATGCATGTACACATTTATATTTTTCTCAGTTATTATTCTTTTTTCAAGTGGCCGATGAGCAGGTGGCTGATAGGCGACTGCTATGTATAAAGCTGAAGCGAAGCATCTCACACACGAAACGTCTCCACCTTATAATTTTATGACGCACCCAAGATGAAACTTGACGATACTATTCGGCCATACCATCTCACGTTGCCTCTGGCTTTCCCTTGCCGTAATACCAGTTAGCCCCCATACTCATATTAAAAAAAAGTGTTTTGCAAAAATGCCCTTCATTTAAGCAATAATAATGGATTTTACGTACAATTTTGATGTGACAAGTGTTGATGCTTTCTCTATATCGTCTGGTGTGGCGACCTGCATGTCCAAGGATATAGACCCGTTGTATAGTGAATCCCAAACTAGTTCCGATACCCCAAAGAAAGTTCGTGCAGATATTATAGTGAGTTCTAATAGCACCTTTAGACTAAAAATAGATGCCTGATGGAAATACGTATTGGATAAAGAGTATTATTTTCAAGGAGATCTAGGAAGTGGGGATTTCGGAGATGTGTATAATGGTACTCATTACGATTCCGGTATTAAAGTGGCCATTAAAAGTCAAGAAATTTATCCAAAAATGCTAACGGGCTCCCTCTTTGGGGAGTATAAAATGTACCTTCGATTATACGGGCTGTAGTGTGTTCCCAAGGTATTTGCTTATGGTGAAAATGAAAGTCATCGTACAATTGCCATGGAGCTATATGGTAGAAGACTCTACTACTACTACAAGGAGATATGCAACAAAAAGTTTACTCTGAAAACAACACTCATGATTGGAACTAAATTATTGGATGCTTTAAGAAGAATTCACTCGAGGGGGGTTGTCCATTGCGATATCAAACCTGAAAAAATTTTAGTAGATGCAACCGGAAAAGAATTTGTGATTGTAGATTATGGTGTGTCGTGTAGGGCTCAGTTATCCGTAGGGAGAAGGGAAAGACCTGGCACAATTAGATATATGTCCATTCAAGAACATAAAGAGTCTCCACCAAGCTGGCGGGATGATATCCAGTCCCTTGTTTTTACAATCATTGTATTTATGAGGAGCCTTCCGTGGGATAACATCGGAAAAACAAGAAAGAACACATCAAGCGAAAGAAATGAAAAAAGGCTTCAATTGAAAAAAGAAATTTTAAGAAATCCTGGAAGTTATGGATTAGATAAGCCCCTTCAGGAACTTTGTTTGCATCGGTCGTCTGGGCGTTTAAGCCTCCACTAGACCTAAAATAGAATCAAATCAAATCAAAACTTTGTTTACATGCAGGATCCGTTGGCTATGACAGTATACCGGACTATGATAAAATCGAGGGAATTTTCCAACAATATGTAAATACCTCTTAAGGGGGAGTTCAATGACAATTATGATTGGATTAGCAATAATGGCTCAGGCATTGAAAGCCAAATGTCTACTTTATCTCTGGCACTCTGAAGTCCAAAAATCAACAAGGGCTGCTACCTCCTAGTTCACGCAATGCCCAGACATAGGTAAATCAATGGTCAATCATCAATATGCAAACATCCTTGTCGTCGGCATATCCCTTTTCATAAGGAATGGTATTATTAAGCAAATTTACATGTATCTTCATCAAATCTTTTAAAGTACTTTCCGCAAGATTTCAAGAGGGGCCATGATATAGCAGCAGAGTCTGTTAGTATCTCGATTTCAGATTCATTAATCTTCCCATAGCCTGACTGTTCACTAGTGAAGCAGTACACAAAGAAGCGAATTTCAATGTATTCATTTTCATACAGATCGCTCATCATTCTGCGTTCTTCATTCTAGAAGCGGATTATGGTGCCGACTTCACCATCAGATGTATCCCTAAAAACTTGACCAACATTGTATTTTCTTGACACCTTGAGGCAATCCGATACGTACATGGTGCCATTATACTCTTTCATGGCATCATCCACGGTTTTCTTCAAGCCGGCCAATTCCTTGCCTTTTTGCAACGTATACATCGTCAATAAAGGCCGAACAAATTCATCCACCATCCAGACGTTTTCGACTTGCTCAGCTCAATACTAATGAGATTTAATAGTTCTCTTTTCAAATGACACCATTCCTCAGAGCCGACATGTCCTAAAAGTACATTCACCCAGTAAGCTATTGTGTACAGGTACTGAGCATCCTCAAAGGGAAACATAGAATTGGCGCCCAGTGACATCTTTACGTTTTTTGAAATCGATGATCAATCCCTCCTCGTTCCGTGTATCGTCGAAGCGACTGTGGGTGTCAGCTTCCAACTTTTGTCAACTGAAAACGTCATCATCCAATTAGCCTACTATATGTTTGACATCAAGCCAGACTATCATTCGCTAGCGTCTAGGTTACTTCCATTGATTACTTTAACTGGATACAGCTTTGCAGGCAGTGAATAAACATCGTCGTTGAACATTTGGAGTTATGTAATAGGCTCGTATCTAGGTATGTTGCTAGGGACCGTAGGAATATATTCATCTGTACGAGGCAGATCCTCACCGTTGATATTTTTCCCTAGCGGACCGTAGACGCATACTGCAAAGGCACACCAAGTTTGCATAAAAAGGAAGGTAAGCCAAACCGATGTGCCATATAGGCAAAGATGCAATTTTCCATCATTCCATTATAATGCTCTGTAGGATTTATCATGATATTTTGAAAAAGAATTCCATATACTGAGAATTGGGAGACTTTTGGTGAGGTATTTTTATGCGCAGCCACTTCATCAGAGAGGTGGCCTGTTGATGGGCTGTTTGGAAAACAAATTCTGGATGCATCCTTTTGATTTCATTGTACATTCGTCAAACACGCTCTTGAAATAAGATAGATCATAGTCACGTTGAATGACATACTGAGAGGAACCCAAAGCATTTTCAAGCTGTGCAAAGCTGTTGGCATTCTTTCGCAAAGAGAGCCATTCTTGTAGGACAGCCCGTCTATGAATGCTTCCTAGAAGACTCTCTGCGTAGACGATCGTCTGAAAGTGTTCTTTTTGGGGGTCTAGGTCTTTACGGGCATGGCAAAAGTTTCTCATGATGATATCCATTGCATTCTCTCCATAACGGACAATTTTGACATAGCTTTGGTGATGTTCATTTTCATCATCAAGAGCAAGCTAGAAAAAACGATCAACCTCCTTGTCATCTCTTCGTCGTCTTGCCCAAATGTCAAAGTATGGCTCAGCAGACTTGGACGTTAATTGAGCCATTGTATAAGCATCCCAATGGTCGAAATCAGTGCGGCAAATCTGGCACCAACATGATTATTCATAACGTAGACGGAGCCTGAAGACTCTGCAGACTTGCCAAAGATGGACAACATAGGAAGATGGCAAAAGTGGATAATGTTGAACGGGATTTTTGGAGGTAGACTTTATCATTTTGTTTTGCCCAAGCTAAAAAGTCTAGGACTTGATTGGTTCTCGGGCAGCAATCACCCCACTTATGACATTGCTAGGTAGTACATAGCTTCACTTGCAAAGTTTGAAAAGAAGGTAGGTAGGTATGTAGCATTCATATAAACGCAATCATAGAGGCTTTCGACCATAAGTTACATAAAGATCAAAGTAGGTGTGGTAGTTCGGGTTGCACAAATCAACGTGAACCTCTTGCGAAAAAGCCTTGACCTGGTCCAAATTCCAACCAAGAAATCTGGTGAACAGAGCAAGACTAATCGTTTCAACACCACCAACAAAGTTTTCACGAACGAGAGCACCAAGCTCCTTCATACGTTCGTTCTTAGGCCACTTTCCAATGGGCCACTTGTAAGGAACACGTACAATATCAACAAACCCAGCATCTCTCATATACTGAGCAGCCCGTCCACATGTGTCCAAAAGGAAGCCAGAGCGCCGGCTCGACTCGACCATTAGCTCATTCCAGCGGTAAAGAGCCGAGTCAGTCGGGAGAGAGCCGTCAGCACAGCAGAGCGGAAAGTCAATGTCCTGAAGCTCGACATAACCACCAGGCTCAAGAGCCCTGTTCATTAGTATTTAACATATATAATAGTAGGTAAAACGAACTCAAAAGCACGATGGAAGAATGCAGGCCAGTCACGGAAAGCACCTGTCATCATCATGGCGTGAATGTAGTCAAACTTATACGTAAAGGTCCATTGTTCTTCTAAGTCATCAATCTCGAAGGAGACATTAGAAGGGGCACTGTTGTTAGATGGCTTTTATAAAAAAAGACCTTACTATCGCTGCACTGGTGACAAGTCAACGCCCAGAACATGAGCTTCCGGGTGAAGATGGGCTGGTTGTTAGAAATAAAAGCAAGTGAATATGACCTACCAAAATCAATGACCCAATGACCAGGACCGCACCCAATGTCCAAAACTCGGTTGAGATTTTCAAAAGGGGCAAAGGCGAGCGCGCCAAAAGTAAAGAGGCATAATGCATACTGATACTCTTGGCGTTCAAGCTCTTGCTATTTTTGGTGAGCATTATGTGGTGAGAAAAAAAATAGAAAAAAAAACATACCTCATCGGTTGGCAAGAGATACTTTCCGTCTTTGAAAGCGTGGTACTTGCGGCCATTTTCATTACGGTGGTTAAAGACACTCGACCGAAGAGATGCCGTCGATGAAAAGACAGACATCGCGTCTCCAAGAGCGGAGTCTGTGTCCGTTCCCGACTCGGGCTGAATTTGTTAATACAAAAACTACAAAATAACATTGTAAAGAGCATACGTTGCTGTCAGCTTCGAGTATATCATCCTCAAAGGGCTCTATGTCGTCATGATTGTGTTCCATTATGTCGTTTGTACGGAGCAGCAGCGGCTGCTATACCTTGAAAGGACGCTTCCAACCAAGGTGAGTGCCAAAGAAAGGGAATCCAGCTTTCCGATGTCCTTCGGAAAAAAAATATTTCAGAAATGAGCAAAAGTTGAGATTTTCTCGTGGGCACAGAGGGGTGTTGGCTTTTATTATAGCCTTATTTACTGTAGGTATGTAGTACGGAAATATCAGGTAAAGTCGGTCTGATGTATCCTTTTTTTCTGCAGCGCACAGCGTCCAATAGTGTGTGCAGAATGACCTATGGGATGCAAGCGAGAAACATAGTCACCCTCGTGACACCAACTTTTTTCAGAAATTTCCGTGGTTCGAATTCGCAAACAAAAAATATGTCTTTCAATTTGGTGAAGAAAGTGAAAAGATAAAACTAAGTTCGTTGCGAAATCAATATTGACTCGGCGTTACGAAAGTGGGTCTTCGAGCACTGGCCACCACTGTATTTTTCACATGAGGCAGCGCATCTTATCAATAAATTCAATGAAATGAAAAGAGATGCTCGGATACTTTTTCCATCTCAACAGAAATGACCTGTACATGCGTCCGAAGTCCGGACATGCATTCAAATAGGGGTTCATCACGCGCGTCTTTTTTGTATTTTTTGTCAACTCCTCAAGTATCTTGATCCACTTTGCCAACCTGTCCTTTGAGCTTTCAAGGTACGAAATGTCGTCCATTTTTGATGTGAAAAGAATCACCATCCCGGAACTTGATTTTCCACTCAACGGAAAGACGGTTGAAGCCGTTAATATTTCATCATCCTTCGCTATTAGCGTCTTTTTTTTCTTTTGAAAATTGAAAAATTCACATCGAAAAAAAGAAATGAACCTCTGCAGTTATAAAAGGGTGGTTGGTGCATTGTTCACGAAGGAGTGCATATGTCCAGTGCTTTCTTTTTTTCTTAATTTTTCTTTCCTCAACTCTTCCTGTCTTCATGGTTCTGCCAAGTGATCGTCTTATCACGAAAACGGTCACAGGAAACAAGAACCAAAATGTATGTAAATTGAAAAAAAAAACAGGCTCCCTTTTTGAGGCTGACACCCGCTGCATGGGATCAACTCTTCCGCCCAAGCGAAACTGTATCCATTGTCTTGGAAAACCGTTGGCTTGATTCTGCCCTTGACGAAACTGAATGCTACGCATCAGAACAGCCGGTGGAAAAATAAAACCTCTCTTCTTCATATTGAAAGTGACGGTCCTTTGAATGTTGCCACCATTGATTTTTTTTGCATTTGGGACACATGGGATCCCCCTTCACATGTGTAACAGACAAGGGCAGAGCTGTTGGTTTATCATTTGTTTCAAGGTGATTTTCTTAACTCCTTGGTTTCTTTTGCTGCACGTCCCTTGTGATTATGCTCGCAATATGTAGTAATCCGTTTTCCTTTCTTATAGAAGTGTTTAAAAATGGGGAGTCTTCCGGCCGTGACGTAGTCGTAATCTATTGCTGCCGGCACATTTGGGCAAAAGCGGCTCCGAATGGACAGTGAATCTCTCAAAATGATGCAATGTACAACAGTCAGATCTATCCAATTTTCAACCTGTGATGGATAAAAGAAAAGGAGGGGGCCTATGTGGGAAATGATGCCATAAAAAAAAACTTAATTAGTAAATAAAAATAAATAAATAATAAGAGAGAACGGATTGGCAATGTGGGCAGGATGAATGAGAATAAAAAGAAAATGTAAAGAGGAAAAACACCAGAAAGAGTAAGAAGGAACAGATAGCAGGTGCTCGTTTATCATTTTGTTGTACAAATGCTCGTGGTCGTTCGACCATAAAATGAGTGTCAGCCAGCCTGTCATCAGACTCAAACATATCCGTGGACCAGTCTGTGGGGTCCTACTGTCTTGACTCTTTCTTCTTTTGCTCATACACACATGGGTTCCTCTTTTTGACCATATAATAGCCCTATACCCATCAACTGCCTTTTTCTCACTGTATCTTCAACGGGATTGGTGTGACGCCGTTTTATTTTCTTCTTCTTCTTCTTTTGCACAACCGCTGTTGTACATTTATTCTATCCTGTGTAGCACATTCTCGAACTGCCAAAAAAAACTTGAAAAAGAGCTCATCTCCCACTTTTCCTTCGGCTCCTGTAAAGAATACTCAACCATGCTCTCAACATCATCACTGCCATCCATCTCGTTGTCATGGACCTCTGGCATGCTTATCCTGGCCTTTTTATTGATTGCATATAAGAGTATAACGACATTCAGAGATTGGGCTCGTCTGAAACATATTCCCGGACCACCTAGCGTTGGGCTGAGCAAATGGTGGATGTTGCGTAACACTCTTCGGGGTAGCATGCATTTAGCAACCGAAGCTGCTTGCAAAAAATATGGTATGTAAATCTCTTTTACTCCTGTTTGCAAAGCTAATGGAAAGGTCCGTTGATCCGTATCGGTCCCAACCATGTGGTGACAAATGACCCCGATGTCTTGCGTCGTCTCTGGGGTGCTCGTTCCGCCTATACAAGGGGTCCATTCTATGATGCCGTACGCTTCAACCCGGAGAGAGATAATCTCATTTCCCTCCGTGACGACAAGGTCCACAATGCCCTCCGTGCAAAGATGGCCCACGGTGTATGTATCTATGGCAGGGGTTCCCAATCAGCTAACAGTGATAGTATGGTGGAAAAGAAAATGAAGGCTTAGAAGAATCGATTGATCGAGAAATTGTTGTCTTTATGAACCTTTTGAGAGACAAATATCTTTCATCGGAAAGAGAGTACCGCCCAGTTGATCTTGCCCGCAAGGTCCAGTATTTGACACTAGATATCATTACATCTCTTGCCTTTAGCAGTCGTTTTGGTTATCTCGAACGGGACACGGATGTGTACTCGTACATTAAGATTACAGAGGATAGCATGCCCGTGATGATGTTTCTCACCATCTTCCCTTCCCTTGCCAAAATCCTACAGAAGCCAGTCTTCCGTCGTCTCATGCCGTCGGAGCATGACCTTGTCGGTTTCGGAAAGTTTGTGGCTGTGGCTAAGGATGTCGTGAGAGAACGCATGTTTTCAGACAAGAGCCACCCTCGAGACATGCTTGACTCTTTTTTAGCCCATGGATTGACCCAGGAAGAGGCCGAGGGTGAGGCTCTCTTGCAAATTATTGCCGGCTCTGATACAACAGCAACGGCCATCCGCACCACTATGCTTTATTTAATGTCATCCCCGCAAGCATACCGGGCCTTGGTGGATGAAATCCGTAAGGCAGACAGAGAAGGGCGCATTTCCTCTCCTGTTATTAGCGATGCCGAGGCAAGGACCATGCCCTATCTCCAAGCTGTGATTAAGGAGGGCTTACGTATCCATCCACCCGTAGTCGGCACGATGGATGTGACAGTGCCCGAGGGTGGCGATGTGATTTGTGGCTATCATTTGCCAGAGGGTACTCAAGTAGGCTGTTCTGAGTTTAGCATACAGCATTCCGAGGAAGTATATGGTCAGGATGCTGCCATATTCCGGCCGGAGAGATGGCTAGAGGCTGATGAAAAGACTCTGGAACGCATGAAACGTTCTTCGAGTCTCATTTTCAAGGCGGGAAAGTGGCAGTGTCTAGGCAAGGACATTGCCATGATTGAGCTCAACAAGGTCTTCGTGGAGCTGTTTCGGCGATTTGACTTTACGCTGGCCGACCCATCGAGTCCGTGGAGCTCGACGAGTGCTGGTATTTTTATCCAGTCGGGGTTATTTACAAAGATTACGAGGGCAGGGTCATTATAAGAATGTATGCAGTGCTAGTAGTATGTATAAGTGATGAATGATGAATTTCCTTGGACCTCTATATGTAGCGGCAGCGGCACGTGATGATGATGATGCCCTGTCGAGTTTCAACGCAACAAAAAGAACAAGTTGAGAAGATGCCGTCCTGTGCTACATGCCACAAGGAACCGCCCGCGGTGCAGCTGAAGAACTGTGCCAAATGCTCGACGCAGTATTGCTCGCGGGAGTGCCAAAAGACCAATTGGAAGACGCACAAAAAGACTTGTGGAAAGAAGAAAGTCCTGGACACTATCATCAGCGATCCATTTACACGTCTAGACAAGGGCACGTGGCTTTACGACCGTTCGGAGAAGGATGTCTATCGTCTGCTGATTGACACCTTCCGCATGTACGTGGAGGATTCCTACGTCTTCGACCAGGTCAATGTGCCTGGCTCGCCCTATTCTGGCGAGCCTGATGGCCGCCGTGGCCTGCGCAAGATGATCCGCCTTGCCAAGTCTCGCCAGGGCCTATTGCCGCCATGGTGGACTGACGAAAAGGCGGAGGAATGCATTTCCTTTGGCTTGGACGAAACGGCCGAGGACAACCATTATCACTTGCAGTTTGCCATTGAAAAACAGGACCTGATAGACTATTACAACGATAACCGCATGCCTATGCAACTGCGGATGCTAGCAGAGGCCATCTATCTACGTGGACCAGGTGGTTCGGATGGAACGCAAATGCGCAAGATGATGAGGCGCCAAGAAGAAGGGAGCGGGGAGCTCATGACGACCCTTGACATGTCGCCCTTGATGAAGATGTTTTGAGCCATGACTTTATAAACCAAATTAAACCAAATAAACTAAATGAAATGAAAAATCAAAAATTACCACTCCAAAGGCTCCTTCAGAGCTTCACCACGGTTCGTCTTGGGCACGGGAATGGGCTTCGCCAACAACTGTCCATTCTTTCCGCGCTTCAGGTAGGCCTTGCCATCCAGCCATGGAGTGTTCTCCGTCATCTTCTTCTCAAAAGCCGAGATCTTGTCCTCCATTTGCATCGTAAGGCCAATATCATCCAGACCATGGACCAAGCAGTGCTTTCTAAACTCTTCCACGTCAAATGGACAGATTGTCTTGCCGTCAGCGTCTTTAATCAGCTGGTTCGGCAAGTCAATCTCCACCTCCCGACCAGCACGGCCCTCTGCCGCCACGGCTTCCAGCTGCTGGGAGTCCTTTATGGGAATCATCAACATGCCGTTCTTAAATGAATTGTTGAAAAAAATGTCTGCAAAGGACGGGGCAATCACCGCACGGATACCAAAGTCATTCAGGGCCCAGGGGGCATGCTCTCGCGAGCTGCCACAGCCGAAATTACCTCCCGTTACCACCAGGATCTTGGCCTTTCTATACGGCTCACGGTTCAGCTCAAAGTCTGGGTTTTCCGAGCCATCCGCCAAATACCGCCAGTCGTTGAACAAGGCCTTGCCAAGGCCCGTCCGCTTGATGGTCTTGAGGAACTGTTTAGGGATAATGGCATCCGTATCTACGTTGGTGCGGTCCATGACAGCCGCAATGCCCTTGTGCACGGTAAACGTTGGGAGGCCAGCACCAGTAGCCGACACCTTGGCCGTGGGCACAGCCGTCTCTTGTGATGGTGCTGACGACACTGTCTCCGGAGCCTCCTGGGCCTCTTCCACGGGAGCAGCCGTCTCCTCATTCGGCACAAAGACGTCAATATGTGGGCTGGCCGTGAATTTGGAGACGGTTCGCACATCGGTAAGCTTACCGACAATGGCAGCAGCGGCCGCCATGACGGGTGACATCAAATGTGTGCGACCGCCAGCGCCTTGACGGCCCTCAAAGTTTCGGTTGCTCGTGCTGGCACAGCGTTCTTGTGGAGAGAGAATGTCTGGGTTCATGCCGAGGCACATGCTGCAGCCGGCCTCGCGCCATTCAAATCCAGCGTCGATAAAGACCTGGTCGAGGCCTTCTTTCTCGGCCTGGGTCTTGACCAAGCCTGATCCCGGCACAATCATGGCCCGCTTCACATTGGAAGCCACTTTGCGCCCCTTGACGACAGACGCAGCCGCTCGCAAATCCTCGATACGCGAATTTGTGCAGGATCCAATGAAGACCTTGTCAATGGAGATGTCCTCCATGCGTATGCCAGCCTTGAGACCCATATACTCGAGCTTGCGACGGCCCGCCGTCTTCTTGGCCTCCGTGTCAAATGTCTCGGGGTCAGGGACGCTGCCCGTAATAGGAACAACATCTTCAGGGCTTGTTCCCCAGGTGACTGTGGGAATAATATCCTTGGCATCAATAAAGACGTCAATGTCGTACTTGGCATCCTTGTCAGACTGCAGAGCCTTCCAGTACGCCACAGCACGGTTCCATTCATCTGAACCATATTGCGGTGCCAAGGGCCGGCCTTTAAGGTATTCAAAGGTAATCTCATCAGGAGCTACCATACCAGCACGAGCACCGCCCTCAATGGACATATTGCAAATGGACATCCGTGCCTCCATGGACAGGCCCCGGATAACGGAGCCACAAAATTCAATAACAGCACCTGTGCCACCAGCCGTGCCAATCTTGCCAATGACATAGAGAACAACATCCTTAGAACTCACACCAGGGGCTAGCTCGCCATCCACTTGCACACGCATGTTTTTGCTGCGTTTTGAAATCAGACATTGTGTAGCCATGACGTGTTCCACCTCGCTCGTGCCAATGCCAAAAGCAAGGGCACCAAAGGCACCATGGGTCGAGGTGTGGCTATCACCACATACAACTGTCGTGCCGGGCAAGGTAAAGCCCTGCTCAGGGCCAATCACATGCACAATACCCTGACGCTTGTCTCCAAGGCCAAAGTAGGTCACACCAAAGTCCTTTACATTTTCCTCCAGTGTGACACATTGTGTCCGTGCATCGTCTTCCTCAATGAAGCTCGCGATATCCTTGAGCGTTTTTCGAGACGTCGTGGGAATGTTCTATCCATAAGTATATATACAAGACAAAGAAAGACATCAACTAGAACATACGTGATCTGTTGTAGCCAGCGTGCAGTCTGGTCGACGCAGCTTTCGGCCTGCATTTTTTAAGCCTTCAAAGGCTTGCTATATCTATTAGTGCCATGCTTTTTTTTTGTTGGCAAGAAATACTTACAGGAGATGTCACTTCATGGACAAGATGACGGTCGATATACAGCAGCAGCGTGCCATCCTCCTTTTCATCAACAATATGTGCTCCTACGACCTTGTCGTAGAGAGTTCTTGGGCCTGTCGACAACATCTGTGATCGTTTTTTTTTGAAAGGTCAAAAAAATAATTTGTGGAAGAAATGATCAGAGGGAAAAATGTGTCTATTATGATGACTTTTCACGGCTTAGCAAAGAATAAAAAGACTAAAAAAAACTCAGGAGGCGACAACGAACAGGATTTCTTTTCAAGAAGCGTTGCTTTTTATATAAGAGCTCGATCTGACTCTCCGGCACGGCAATGGGTGATCTCCGTACTTGCTCCGTATTTGTACCTGCTTTCGAAGCACTGTCTTTCCTCTTCACCTCGAGCCTTTTCGAGTCTCTTTTTTTGTGTAAAACAATATTTTTCTCTAAATGCTTTCCAATGCCTTCTTGCCCCTACTTAAGTCTACACCCAGGGCAAATTTCACCAAAGAAAAACCCTTTTCCAGAGCTTTCTTGAATGACTCGCCTCACAAGCTCAAAGCCGATGATCGGATGCTTTACATCTTGTCCGGGCACGGAACAGACTTGTCCTGTTTCGGAATAGTGCCGCTTCTTCAAAACCGTATTATGTCATGCCCAGAATGCGGGGTCTTTGTCGGTGTTTTTTTTTTTCGTCCTTTTTTCTTAGTAATACACGCCACAGGATTGGCCGATCCATCGTGCGAGGAGGCACCAGTTTTACGTAACTTGTTACGCGCGATATCGGCCTTTCATGAGCACATCAGCGTCACAAGGCCAAAAAGTGGCTTACTGGCTGCATATTTTTTGCACTTTTCCAAGCTAGGCGCTGCATAAATTGTGCCATCTTTACACAAGGTATTACGTATGTAGGTAAGTATATATGCATGTACCTCTGAGTTTCAAAATCCTTTTTCACCACCACAATCGAACGCTATATGGGCCGTCACCTCGGCCCGGGTGTACATTGATGGTGCCATCCAAATCATAATTTTCGTGTGATGCATTAGCTGTCGAAATTTAATAAAACCTTCCATGAACTACATATATCGATGCCTATGCGCTGAATGCCTTTTGCTTCTGCCTCGTATTCCATCCAAGCTTGCCGCTAATGCTATTCACCCAATCCTCGCTACGCCGACCATGGGATTGAACAATGGCAAAGGGAAACCGACTGGCACTAATGGTAACATAGTCTCCAGGACGGAGCTCTACTCTTTCCCGGCCATCAAAACTAGCCCATGATGATGTTCGGGCATCGTAGGGCACGCCAAGCCGAAGAACAATCGTATCGGGAAGAATAATAGGGCGGAAATTCAATGTATGCGGGCAAATGGCTGTCACAAGCATCACTGGATTTTCCGGGTGGCATAAAGACCCACCAGCAGCAAGATTGTACGCAGTAGAGCCCGTCGGCGTCGACACACAGACGCCATCTGCGAGCACCGACGTAAAATGTTCATCATCACCAAAGATTTCAATGTGTGACAGGGTGGGGTTCGGGCCGCGGTCGACGACAATCTCATTCAAGACCTCAAATGTCCTGTCCGGCTTGTGCGTGTGGACATCGCCGACTTCTTTGTAAATCAGTTCCTCCACTAAGTCCCTTCCTTGACCATTGCCCACCAGTCGGTGATCGGTCTGGCTCCGCATAACTGTGGCTTCAAACCG
This sequence comes from Chrysosphaeria jannelii, assembly GCA_020002325.1. Lineage (NCBI taxonomy): Eukaryota > Fungi > Ascomycota > Sordariomycetes > Ophiostomatales > Ophiostomataceae > Chrysosphaeria > Chrysosphaeria jannelii. The sequence goes on along the minus strand of JAGKRY010000042.1, from coordinate 104,322 downwards.
AAGACGAAGGCTCACAATCACACCGTGAACTAGGGCCTGCTCTAGTGTCCGTTGATAGTCGTCAAAGTCAAACTTTGTAAGAAATCCAAGGCTGCCAAGGGCAAATGAAAGTACTGGGGGCACAATGCGTTGGAACAACCAGCTTGCATACAAAACAGTTCCATCGCCACCCAAGGTAATAACAAAATCAAACGTATGTGGTCGAGCTCTGCACATGTCCTCAGTCCAGAAGCGAATTCTGTTGGAAATTTCATCAATGGTAAAGTTTTTACCTGCCTCCTTGTGGTCATTCCATACATCGTGCACCAGACCCGCAATGTTAAAAATCTCATTGTCGCGGATCGACGACTGCACGTAGACCGTATACGCTGAAGATCGGCTTGGATGGAGCAGCCATCGCGTAATTTCCCGCGTCTTTGGCAAAAGGTCGGCATCGTATATTTTTGTCAGCAAAAAGACAGTCTTGACCTGCGACTTGAGCCGTAAATTGCCCAGCCGACGGCTTAGTTCACGAACTCCCCATGCCATATCCGAAAGTTGTTTCTTTGTTAGCAGTCGGCTGTACACCATGCCTTCTTCTCCATTTTCCCCCATGTCTATGTTTTTAAACGACGGCAGTTGTTGTTCCCCTCCGTCTATTTTATGGATGGAGGGGCCCTCGTCCGAGTTTCCCACAAACTTGCCAATCGTATCTGTCCACATCCGCTCGTCTTCCTGGCCTGCTTCGGACGTAATTGAGCTTAATCCCGTGACGCTGTTGGCCTTGGAAATGCCTTCTTTTGACGTCTTTGACGTTATGCTTTGGTTTTCCCTTCGTTGTGCCGCAATAATATGGTGTACCATGCATTGGTCATCAGCGCGGCTTTGCTCTCTCGGCTTCTGAAGCTGTGGTCTTGTAGTCTCAGAGCTGGCTAGGCTGCTTTTCCGGCGATACGAATTGCCATTGTCAAATAAAACCTACCTCATGTTATTATTATGAATAGAAAACAATTTCCACAAACCTCGACAGGGTTTCGATCTTCATCACTCGAGTGAATATCCGATTCATGCATAGTCGGATCCATTGCGTAGAGAAAGCTAGAAAGGAGAACGCCTTTGCAATCTGACACAGCAAGACCCCAGATGTCAAACACTGCTAGTGTGCTGCTGCTGATAATTGATGTTACGACCCCACTAAAGCTCCACCACCACATATTGCTGAGGCTCAGCAATTGCCCATGGATCACGTGTATGTACTAGTACCGCACAACCCACCATTGAAAAAAGGCATCCTCTCACATCTATTTCTATTTGATGGCATTGAATAAAATATGGAAAAATATATACATAGCATCAATCGACAAACATGCACTTTCAGAATCAAATGCCCTGAATGTTCTGCCGCCTGCTTTCATCAGTGCCCATGGCACAATGCTAGCGTCATCTATGACAATAACCTCTTTATCATGAACATCCCAACGATCCATAGAAGCATATACGCAACAGAGATTTTCTCCCGTCCAAGTGCCGTCTGTCCAGCTTTTAATCACACCGATCAGTTGTGTATCGGGGTTCTTAAAGACCTGCCCTCGTTTGAACGGCTTGTCTTCATCGGATTTGCACTCATTGCGAAGCACCATATAATTTTCTTCGTTTTCCCTAATATCCTCAAGTTGTACTTCGTATACGTCAGGCCACATATAAGAAGAAACTAGCTCCTCGTAATTCTCCTCAAGGGGACCAAGAATGGCATCCACCATCCATGTATCTTCAGAAAGTGTATTATCAATGGTCAATGAAAAGGATGTAAAGCTTATGAGCCAATGCGCATCATCAAGATGTTCAAATATCAATCTATACCATTCTGAGGCAATGTAGAAGCAATTCTGTAAGTCACTAATAATGCTGGTGTCATTGCGAATAGCATACCAGCCATGACTCCGATCATCGTCGAGAGCCCCCAAGTTACCACGTCTATATTTGATGACATTTGGCCCAACGCCTGTGCTGTTGTCAAGTACGAAAAATTAAATTCGTCAGCAATAATGTAACCTTCATAAAGCTGATCGTCATTCCTGCCCATAGCCACGATACCTATATGGCCGCCACGTACGAGCCGACGCACAAGCTGATCTGCCTGTTCATCTTCGGGGTATTCCTTCTCAGGAAGATACTACCTCACATCTAAATAGTCCGTTGGATTCATATGGCACCGTTCTTCTCTTGTCAGCCTCGCTGGAATATCTAGCCGTTCATGTATAGGATCAAGAGGTTTCCCATCTATAGACAGTCCCCGAGGCCCTGAGATGGTAACTTTAATTTTTCTGTGAATTCTCGTCAAAAGTTCATTCAGGCCAAGACGCTGTGCCAAGCAAACAAAGATGACATTTGCCATGAACGTTTCTTCAAGCCTCGCATTCTGAGATTCGGTTTGGGGAAAGACGTTTAAATGTATGATAGGAAGCAAACCATTGACAGGAAGCGACGCTTCCCCTACAAGCCATCCTCTAAGGAATATAGCTTGCTCCCTGACTATTTTGGTGTCAAATCCGGTACTTTCCTCTAAAAATCGCTGCTCCAGGCCATCCATATACGCTTCTATATCAACGAGACGCCCATCGTTATCACCAAGAATAGCAGTGCCAAAGGAACCAACGGCCCTTTCCAGCCCACTAAAGCCATAAAGATCTCTACGAACAATAAGCCATTCCTGGATCATGAGATATCGATGAATACTGGCAAGTCCCCTTTCGGCATAGTAAATCTCTGCAATGTGCTTCTTTTTTTTGTCGAGAGTTTTCTCAGCTATGCGAGCGTACTTGACCAGGACATCCTTTGCTATGGGTCCTTTTTGAACAATTTCGCCAAGAATTTCTGCTCGCTTGCCGCCATATTCACTAGGGATTTGTTGAAAGAGCCTCTCGACGTCTGCGTCGCTCTTCTTCCTCTGCAGCCACACATCACGCCAAGGATTGTTCTTTTCTCTGCGAAAGCGAAGACGCGTGGCTTCATCCCAAAAAGTAAAGTCGGTTTGACAGAAGCGAAGCCATCGTTCCTGTTCATTTCCTATACCTCGAAAGTAGGTAGAGGTGCTCTGCAATTGAAACAAGTCCGTGGAAGATAAATCCTTGATAATTTGATAGAGTGTCTCTGCAGGTAGGGTGTTCATGGTTGAGGTTTCTTTGAAGTGAATTTCAGATCCGCTAGTGCCATGCAAAGCCAGCACGTTCCCGTTTTTAATTTAATGTTCCATCCTTCCTATTATAATATGGGCGGGAGCAATACTTCAGAGGTAGTGTATATATTCTAGACGTATTTGATGCCATAAATAGACTTTTTTTTTATTTTTTCTTTGAAAAAAAGCTTAATATAAATAAAAAATCACCAATACGCATCAGTCTCGTGGATGGAGAATCTTGCCCACCATGACTGAATTCTCCTTGACAAGCTTAATCCAATGGGCCCGCAGCATCTGCCCAGGGCCATCTCCAATACGGTCCACAAACCGCTGATGCAGCTCCGTCACATGCTGCGGCTTCTCCCTCAGCATGGCGTCAATCTCGCTAGCAGTAATTGGACTCTTCATGGCTTCAATCTCGCTAGCAGTAATTGGACTTTTCACAGCCACCGGGGACACGACGGACCCGGCTCGGGAAACAGGCTGTGATGTGCTCTGCGACGCTGGACTGCCAGAACGTGACGGCTTGACGGGAAGAGCCCTTGAAACGACCTTGATACGACGCTTGACACTATCCTCAGCATCGCCGTCAGAAGCCTTGCGCAGCGGAGAGGCCGCCACCGTCTTGACCTTTTTCTTGCGTGCCTCGTCCCCGCTAGTCTCCGACAAACTCGGCGACCCAGGCCGTTTGAGAGACGTTTTCTTTGGTGACGTCTTTTTATCACGCTCCCGCGATTCTCGATCCTCCTTTTCCCGCTTGAGCCGCTCTTCCTCGTCCTCTTTGTCATCTTCTTCTTCTGAAGACGAGTCAAAGAGATTATCCGAGTCACTCTCGCGGTCCGCATACTCAATGTAGTCACGGTTGGCCTCCCGCTTTGCCAAGGTCTTGCGCAGTACGTCGCCTTTGCGGTCGGCCTCTCGATTTTTACGTTCCTTTTCCATCTGCCGATCGACTTTCTGCTCGTCTCCATCGCCAAAAAGATTGGCTTCCAAGTGGTCCTTGCGTACACGCTCTTTCGACTCCCGGGTCACCTCGTCATTGTCTGGCTCTAGACCAACATTGTCATCGTCATCCTGAAACTCATCGCCCTCCATGTCAATGTCGTCTCGGTCGCCAATTTCAGAGCGGAAGCCAGCCCGAGATGTGGCGCTCTCCTTTTTTATACGAGTGCGGCCACCGAGCATAATCCGGGTCTTTTGTAGGTCCTCTGCAGCCTCTTTTTTATCTGCTTCACGCTTAGCCCATCGCGAGACGCCAAACTTTTTATTCATCAAATCCTCGGCTTGGTCAATGTCATAGGCTGCGAATGGGGGTTTTGACGTGAAACGGTAGTACTTTTCAAGCGGAATCATCTGGAAATTAGGCCCGTTGATAACAAGGGCCACATTAGCCTCGGAAACTGCTGCAAGATAGTCGCCTTGCCACGTATTCTTGCCATCTGCGTCCTCCAAATGCCATGGGAGCGCCTCTTCGTACCGAATATCTGCCTCCTTTTTTGGATCCCCCGAGGTCTTTGGGAAGTACACATTGAAACGCTTCTCCTTTTTTGGATACGCCTGCAGCTTCTTACCCGAACCGTCCTTGGCCGCAGCAGGTGCAATCTGCGCCATTTCCAGTGCCCGCTGGGCCTCTCTCTCTTGCCGCGCCTTTTCCGCACGCTCTGACACTTCCACAGAGCCTTCCTTTTCCATTTGCAGGTCGTCGTCCTCATCTTTGACGCTAGGGCCCTGCTGACGACCCAGAGATGGCTGACGGATGTCCCGTCGATGCAAAAACACAGGCCGTGTGAACTCCTTGTCGTTGAGCAGCTCAATCTCCGCCTCTTCCATGGAAAAGCCGCCGACAACCGACTTTCCCGAGCGGGCGAGACGCATCACATGGTAGCGATAGCCTTCCAAAAGGGCGCGTTTCGTTGTCACAATGGGAATATCGCGGTATCCCTCGACTGGGGGCTCAGTCCAGCCCCCGTTGGCCTTACGTTGCTCCCGGAACACCTGCATCTTCCGTGCTTCTTCCTCTGCGCGCTTCTGGTGCAGCGTTTGTGCTTCGGGCGGCAGACTCACAGTCGTCACGGCCACCTTGTTTGTCGACGATAACAGGGGCTTCTGCGGTGCAGACGGCGGCCGCACAACCTTAGATTTGCGCGCGACCAGGGGATTACTGGCGTTTTGCTTTCGTCGCAGCAAATGCGCCGGCAGTGGCTTCAAAGGCTTCCCATCAGGGCCGACTTTCGTCGGCAGCCCGTTCTTTTGCGGGACGGAGCTCATCGTGCAGTTTCAGGGCGTCACCGGGACTTGCCAAGGTGTGCGCTTGCACTTGTTGCTCTTGGGAACGCCTTGAAGAGGAATCTTTTCAGTCAGCCGTTTGTTCGCAGCCGCGCTGTGCCGCGCGAGTGGCGTAAGACCCACTTATTAGCAACGTCTTAGTCAGGACTCACGACACAACGTCTCCAGGACTCACTTGCGGCTTGAGCTAAGGAGAGGGGTTTTGTCGAGATGTTTTGTCAATGTGGGCCCCCAACCGCAAAATGACGCCTTAATTTCAATCCGTGTGCCATGATCAAGCCAAACCGCATACTCAAATATACGCGCCTGGCCACGTCTGACGGTTGACACTCGTCTCACACGCAAAGACACATTGTTATAATACCTCGCAGGCTACAGGGCCTGCACAGCGCACCAGCAGCGCTGTGCACGCCCTAGAAAACGCCACGACTCCTCAGCACGCTGTACCTCGGTACTCCCAATCCGGGGCCCCTGATTCGCAGAAAAATCTACTAGCGCATTCCATGCCCCAGTTATTTTAGGCTGGCCCGTGCGCCCTCTGACAAAGTATAAATGAACGCGACCTCCCACCCCCTTCTGCTCTGGTCGCGGTTTTTTTTTTTGAAATTCCTTTTCCACCACCATCCCCCAACCGAGGCCCCACCCACTTCACTTTGATTACATAAGATATACCCTCTCGCCATTTAAGTATCGCGACTGAGTTATCGACCGCCTTGGCCTCGCTTTTCTTTTTCTTTCCTGTACTCTTCACTCTACGTCGCTTCGACGTTCCTACGTCCCCTCGGTCGTTTTTTCTTCATTTGTGAATCCTGTCTGCTGCGATGTCGTCGACAAATCCCCAACAGGCAGCCCTTCCGGCGATGAACTCGCTGAATGCCCATCCCACGACAGCTGCTCAGGCCTCAGCCTTTACAGCCCCGTCGTCTCTATCTTTCCCAGGCGGCGCTCGCGACTTGCAACAGGCGCCTTTGCCTAACACTGATGCGAACAAAGCTGCTGCGGCCCAAGAAAGCCCGGCAGCTGATGTTACTGGCATTGCTGCAACAGCCGGTGCCAGTGGCATCGTCCCCACGCTACAGTATGTATTATTTCCTTTTTATGGCCTCGCAAAGTCATTGTGCATTTCTCCCGTTGTGATCACAAAGACTTTCGATTCGCTTCTAGGTAATGAATATATATTTATGATTTCAAAGGAACATTGTCGCTACGGTCAATCTCGATTGCCGTCTCGATCTGAAGACCATTGCTCTTCATGCTCGCAACGCAGAGTACAATCCGGTGAGTACGCTCGTCTTTTTCTATTCTGCGTTGCTAACCCTCTAGAAACGGTTTGCTGCTGTCATTATGCGTATCCGTGACCCCAAGACAACGGCACTCATCTTTGCCTCGTAGGTTTTTTGTGCTTTTGCTTTTAAATGGCTGTGCTAATCGTGCAGCGGCAAGATGGTGGTGACGGGCGCCAAGTCGGAAGATGACTCGAAGCTTGCCAGCCGCAAGTATGCTCGTATCATCCAAAAGCTCGGCTTCAATGCCAAGTTTACCGACTTTAAAATCCAAAGTAAGTCTCTCTTATGGTGAAGCGTGCTAACAAGCAGACATTGTGGGCAGCTGTGACATCAAATTCCCTATCCGTCTGGAGGGTCTTGCCTCTCGCCACCACAACTTTAGCTCGTACGAACCCGAGCTGTTCCCTGGCTTGATTTACCGCATGATCAAGCCCAAGATTGTTCTGCTAATCTTTGTCAGCGGCAAGATTGTCCTCACGGGCGCAAAGGTCCGTGAGGAGATTTACACTGCCTTTGAAATGATTTACCCTGTGCTCCAGGATTTCCGCAAGGTTTAAGAGCGTAGGCGCCACTCACGTGGTTGCCGTTGTATCATTATCCTATAATTGGCCCGTCTGTCTCCTAGGCAAAAGGCGAGTCTGCATCCAAATTGGCGTTTCTTGTATTATGGCATTTTATGGTGGTTTTCTTTACGAGTTGTGAGATTACAAAAAAAGGTTTCTTTTATGGCGTACGCTTGGGCAATGGTTAGATTGGGGGATGGTTTTTGTTTACAGAAAAAAAAGGTATCGTTGCGGTATGATTTTGGTTTTGTCATGGCACCAACAGAGGCATCGGCAGAGGTTACCTTTTGACGATGTGGAAAGATTTTTTTTTCTTTTTGATACCCAAATAAAAAAAAAGTAAAACGTCGCTAAAATCGAATGCAGACTTTCGATGTTCACGTCTTCAAAGTTTCACACGTGATGATATGCGATAAAGACAGTGCGAGCGCTCTACAAGACGCGCTCCGATAACAGTGTACTGATTGCACGTCTTGATTTTTTTTTCTGCTTTACATTTGAATCCCCCAAAAAAACTGCATTGTTAAATTTATTATTTTTCTACAAAAAAATCATGGCCTCTAGTCGCAAGGATGAGGAATCGGCAGCGTTAAAGGCTGCCAAGAAGGAAAAAAAGGAGAAAAAGGAAAAGAAGAGAGCGGAAAAGGATGGCGTGCACAAGACAAAAAGTGAAAAGGAGGGCAAAAAGGAAAAGAAGGACAAGAAGGACAAGTTAACGGTAGCCGTGATGGAAGACTTGGCCAAAAAGGTCGAGGTGGTGGCGAAGCCGATTGTACGTGGCGCGTTGGTGTCGTTTGCCAAGCCCATGGCCGAAGACAAGATGCAGAAAAAGGTGTATTCCATGGTGAAAAAAGGTAGGCTAGGAATGGAGAGGGAAAAAATACAGATGCTAATGACAGCGGCAAAACAGCAGGCACTGCTGCGGGGTGTGAAGGAGGTCAACAAGGCGCTGCGCAAGGCACCGGCAAAAAACCCTTCGGTAGCAAGCCCAGTGCCGGGCGTGGTGGTGATTGCCGGCGATGTCAACCCGGCTGAAGTGATTATGCACCTGCCATTGGCATGTGAAGACGTGAATGTGCCGTACGTGTTTGTTGTGTCACGCGGAGAGCTGGGCCAGGCAGCGCGAACGAAGCGACCAACGTCCGTGGTGATGGTGAAGCCAGAGGGGCGTGCGTCCAAGAAGGACAGCAAGGCCGACAGCGACGGCGAGGACGAGGGCTATGGCGACGCATACAAGGAGCTCGTCGAGCTTGTACAAAAGGAGTACACAAAGCAAATGAAGGGCATTATCTAGATCCCTTGGAAATAGGACCAAAGCATCTTGGGCATTCATGTAACAGAAAGAGAAGAGAGAAAAAAAAGAATCGATTGGTAACACTACATATTCATGAATGCTAGTGAGGGTTGATCAAAACGGAATGGTGCGTGTCCCCCACCAAACCATAAACGTAGCGAGGCCAACTGTTTCAAAGGCCCGGGCCGTGACGCTGGCCACGACAATGTCCCAAGGACGACGCTCCGTGAAAATCTCGCCAATATACTGCGGTGCGCTCGTCACCAAAAACACCAGCGTGCCCAAGGCAGCAGCCCCCTTGTAAGAAATCGTGCCCGTGGCATTGATAAGGGCACCAATGCCGTAGGCCTGCAACCCCGAGCCTACAAAGGACGTTCCCCAAGCCACAGCAGCCGAGGCCGCTTGGCGCGACTTGACAAACTCTTCTGCGCTATGGGAAGCCTTGGCACGCTTGTAAGCGTCGCCAAAAACAGGTTGCAGTAGTGTCAGCTCTGCTGTCTGCGAAAAAACAGTGCCCAGGGCAATCGCCGAGGGCTTCACGCCAGGGAAGTCTGCACTGTCAGCTTCCAGTTCCCTTTGCAGAAGAAAATAAAATGAAAAAGAAACGTACAATCAAGCGACATTCTTAACAAATTTCAATTCAAAGAATGGTTGAAGAGAGAAAAGAGAGGGGGCGAGAGGCCTATGTATACTTTGCTGACACGAAGCAGGTGCAAGTCATGAGCCCCTTCCATCTTTCGGCTCGGTTGATGGGGAAAATACTTGCGGAAGGCACCAGCATTGTATGGAGACTGAAAGTCACTTGTGTTCTTTCCTCTTTTCCCTTCAGCGCGCATGACATCATCGAGTACCCTGGTCACGCTTTTATTGGTCTCAAAAGTCTTTTTGTTGATGTCTTTGGAGAAGTGCAGATCAAAGCACAACTTCCGGCCAATCAGCATGGCCAATTCCGGAGCTTGTCTAAAAAAATCTATTCTGGTGCATAAGTATTTTACTAATTGCACATCGTTCTAAACAAAAAAATACGAGACCCTCTTTGTCGCCGACATGGCGCTCTAGATTCACTAGATGACCCGGAAGGGTCGCCAGGCGATCAATGAAAGGACTGGCGAGTGGGCAGCATCTTGATGGAATCAATTAAAGACGATATCCTGCACAGCCCACACAAGTATGCTACGTTCATGGCTACCTACAACCAAGCATCCAGACCTAAGGCAAGCGATGCCCCGCCTCCACCATCGTCAACAAAAGTGCGGAATCATGTATTCAGGAAGCAATTCACAGAATCACAAGAACACATTCGGGATCATATCCAACGGGAAACATTTGTGGAAGTTCCTAAAGAAGAAGCGAAGGGCGAGTCCATCCTGAATAGCATGTGGGTCTTCTCGTATAAGAAAGACGACGAGGATACTATCCAAAAGTTCAAGGCCCGGATGGTGGTGTGCGGCAATCGGGAGGTAGACCGCCATCAATTCACGAGAGCGACGACGCTGGGCGGCGTCCCTCTGAGAGCAATGATGGCCATAGCAACAACGCAGGATCTCGAGATTCGTCAAGTCGATGTTGTGAATGCCTTCGTCCATGCTGATCTGGATCGACCGAGGTATATGTATCCGCCGCCGGGGTATGCCAAGCCGGAAGTAGTGTGGAAGCTCAAGAAGGCACTGTACGGTTTGAAGATCTCGCCGTTGTTGTGGCAAAGACACATCTCGAAGCTGTTAAAGAGTCGTGGTTTCCAGCCATTGCCTGAGGATCCCTGTATATTCAAAAAAGGGGACGTCGTCATTTTTGTCTATGTTGATGATATGGCACTGATGTTCGATAAGAAGCACAAGAAGTTTATCGATGATCTGCTCGAAGGACTGCAGTCTCAGGTGGAGATTAAAGACCTGGGAGACGTCAAGACGTTCCTGGGGATCACAGTGACAAGGGGCAGAGAGCGACGGATCGCATTCCTGCCGCAGCAGGCACACATCGAGAAGCTGGCAGCGAAATTCTTACCCACCTCTGCGGCAGTCACATTCAAAGCGCCGCGATACCCGTTGGAGAAGGTGCCGCCAGTCTTTACAGGCACAGCCTCGAAAGCGTCAATCCACGAGTACCAGAGTAAAACGAGCTCTCTGCTGTATATTGCAACAAATACAAGACCAGATGTATCGTTTGCGGTCAGTGCAATGTGTCGCTTCAATGCAAATCCCAGTCAGGAGCACCACGATGCGGTGGATGGGATTATTGCATATTTGAACGCGACGAAGTCGTACGGTCTACAGTTTGGGGGAAGATACTTTGACCGGGCGTTTCAAATCGGCATAGGGAAACCGCAGGCTGTGGCAAGTGTGCTGGCAAGTGAAGTACCATCCGTGCGTGATGGATACATGTTTCGGTGTGCAGCGGATTGCTCCAACGACGATGTCAAACCAGAGCGGGTCAGTACACAGGGAGGCGCCATGCAATTGTTCGGTTGCTCGTTGGGATGGTCGTCAAAAAGGCAGAGAGTAGTGGCGACGTCGACAACAGAGGCCGAATTGTATGCCCTCACATCTGAGGCCAAGGAAATGCTATATGTGAAACCGCTGTTGCAGCAGCTGGGTGTAGACATCTCGGCCTTCATGATCATCGAGCAGGACAATAGTCAAACGTGTCGGCTCGTGAACAATGAATCGGAGAAGCTGACGACCAACCTGAAGCACATTGACATTGCCAATCAATGGGCCAGACAGCAAGTTCAGAAGAAGGCGTTCCAGGTTAAATGGGTCCCTACGAAGGAGATGTTTGCGGATGGCTTTGTGAAACCACTGGCGAGAAGCCGTTTGAGCGATTCAGAGATCAGATGTGTGGTGTTGGCGCAGAAAGGGCAAGCGGTTCAGTTTTATAAGATAGATACAGAACAGACATAAAGAACGGCCTCTTTTTATGCCCTGAACCAAACTCGAAGCTGACACGTATGTATCACGAAAAAGCATAATCTTCAGTATGATAGCGATTAGACGCGTTGCTGGTCTCGAATGCAACTATGAATGTTTTCACATCACCAAATAGCTTTGAAACGGCGATACTGTTCCCATCAGACGAGATTAGAGCCGGATGAGCAGACCTTTTACGTTTTAGAACGATAACTTGAGCAAAGGACTGCCCATCGCCCGAAGAATTTCTGCTTGACACCCAGCTAGCTACACAAGCAACGCCGTGGGGAGGCGCACAAGTGAAATTTGATAAAAATATGGATTCGAAAAGGCATCGAAAGACACATCACACGTTTTTCACCATCATTATTCCTTTTATCCACTTTCAAACCATCAAGACATATGTACTTTGGTACATACTGAGAGGAGGAAACGTTCCTCCTGGTCACGTGCATGCGTCGGGCATGGCACGGGACAGAGACAGCAAACAACCAACACCAAACCCAACCACTAGAGACATAAAGACTCGTAGAGAAGAGTATGGCCGAGTGCCTTAGGTCACGTAAGGGAAGCGGCACTCGCCACTGGGGTCGAAGCCAGCGGGCGTGACCGAGGTCATCTGAGGTCTCTCTCGGCGATACAGGACGTATCTGTAGAGAGATCCTCCCCAAGGTCGGAAACCTGGGAAGGTGGCGAGGACACGCATGATAAAATGAATGTGAGAGCGCGATTGTCTAGTCTACAATATACTATGTCCAAACTATATCCTTCCGGTAATCCTTTAGATGCATAACCGCATGTGTGATGCAACTAACTGAACCAACCACAGATCCAACAACCTAAAAAGTAAGGTATTCGTACGGTCCCAATACCGCAACTCAATACAACAAGGAATTCATCCTAAAAAATGTGTAAAAGGTTACGACACCGCAGAGATTCGAACTCTGGCCTCCGAGGAGAATAGCTTAGCAGGCTATCGCGTTAACCACTCCGCCACAGTGCCTATTGAACTTGTTGGTAGAAAAATTACTAGAATCATTTATAAAGGCTTCAATAGCGCCAGCGGCTTTTTTTGGACATTATCAGGCTATTTTCCAGGTCTTTCCAAGACGTCACTGCTCCGAGCCTTACAGGGCACGTCAGCTATACGTTTCGCTCTATTACACGTTGGGCTGGTCTCTACCTCAAGTAATAATAGCCACTACCAAGTCTGACATTCCAAGGTTATCTATAAACAGTGCGTGATCATCAAGTGTAAACGAAGTTGATCAGCGGATATGTCACGAACACATGAAACCATTGTATTATTGATGTATGTATCAAGATTTAAAATTTATTGTTACGACAAGAATACAGTCACGTCTGCTGTTTTCCATTATATTCACCATGAGTAGAAGCATCTTGAAGAAATGCCTTTATCAATAAACCCTGTCCACTTTTAACAAAACTTTAGCTGCTTTAATCTTGGAACATCTGTTTCCGATATCTCCAAGCTCTTTAGCGATGACAGCCTCAAAAGTCTCTATTTCCAGTCGGAGATTAAGATCGGGTGGGATGTTCTCGCGACTGCTCTTTACAATGGAAATAACGCCAGCCTTAATATTGGCTGCCCTTAAGATTTCTGTGATGACTTTGTAAATATCCTACTGACTGGAAGTCTTGTATCTAAAAAAGGTTTGCAAAAGCTGGCTATTCGAAATGTTTTTTTCAATGAAAAAAGTCTTACATTGCTTGGAAAGCTTAAAGGCTGTGAAATTACTTGTTATAAGACGCCAAGAGGCTCCACAGCCCAAAAAAATCGTCTTTGAAATTGAAAACGATTCTTCCTAGTATGTTTCATTTTTCCAAGAGATGATTTCTGTCAATGGGATGCTTCAATAGGCGATGTAAACAGAGTAAACTACGCTTAGGTGCTATGCTAGAAATTAGCTTCAGTAATCGATTCTTTTGTTTAATTTTTAAGTTCTGGATCATGCCTCATTGTATAGCTCCATACTAGTACCCGATAGCTATGCTAGTAGTATGGTAAAAATGAGCGTAGAGGCAGCCTTCCTACACTCACTTCACAATTGGTGGCATTTCCTATTATCTTTACAACAGGAATGTGGTCATGTCAGTTATTTTCCATTTTATTCACCATTAGTAGAAGCTTTTTTCAGAAATAGCGTTTATCAATGTGTATTGGCCACTTTATCGCAAAGGGCAATGTAAAATCATAAGAGGTAATATTTTTTATGGGAGAATACCTATAAAGAGATGATTCTGAATGGCCAATGCCCAAGTCTGCATCGTCTCCTGGCCACCTAACATGGGCATGGTGACCTCATGGCTTACCATGAAAAGGATCACATAGATGGAGAATTCGAGGGCCGCTGTGCGTGCGACAGGACCAAATCACCGACGCACCTGCTGCATTGCATCATCTCAAGGCGCCGGTGGATCTGGGAGGTCCACAGCAACGGCAGCTGGTTTATTCTATCCACCGAATCGTGGCGAGGATTCTTCTTGGAGGAACTGGTGAGGGACCTCAGGAGATTCTAGTGCTCTGTGACGGTGGGCTTCCCCAGTGGCTATTTAGCCTTGTGGTTGCGTCATGTCTTTGTATGCCTTTTCAATTTTCTACGGAGGCTGTGCTTTTACGTGAACTTACTGTTCTAGACCAGCCCCTTGTTACCATTTTATTTTATTGTATTTATTTTATTTTCTACGTCAATGTTGCCATTTTGTTGCTCGCTATGCTATCCGGCACTTCTTCGTTTTGGCTTGGATGGATATTAGTTTGGTCTTGTTATTTCGACAGTTGGTTCTAGGTAATGGGCAAGATTAGTGAGAATTTGGTGTTGATGCACGTCTAAGAAGCCCATGGGTAAAAGGTACGAATAAGCTGTAAATAATATATTAATTGAATGGCCAATATGCTTTCTGCTTTCGAGGTAATCGGCTTACATTGGTATTGGCTGGGTCTTTGGTTTCTTTTGAGTGACGTTTTTGGGTATAATTCAAGTCATGGGTGTAAGAATAATCCTTTATTTTTTAGCACAGCCTTCCATATAGCTGGTGCCTATTTGATCCACACCATGTCATCATTTTATATTTCTTATAGCGAATAAGCAAATGTATTTGGATTCTCCTTGGATATAAAGCCCAGGTGGATATATCTAAAACGAAAGCATCTTCAACTCTACGAAATACTTCATCAACTATCCGGCAAAAATGTCTCTCAACTCTGATTATGGTTACCAATCAATATACAATGCCAATGTAGCTGCCGTTAAAAATTCACATTCGACACACAAGCTTCGTCTTCTTGGAAGAGTAAGTGAGTTCCACCGTATAGTGGCAGGGGTTTCACAACTGCAGGATCTCGAAATCCCATGCGCAGGTCTGGTAACAAGGGATGTTGTTGATCTTCTCAACAGAAACAGGAACAGCCTCGAAAGTCTTACTTTCGTTAGCTTAAACGACGCCCAAGTTTACACTATCTTTGAGGCTGTCAAGAAGCTTGACAACCTCAAGACTTTGGGATTTATTGATTTCGATCTTGAAACATCTGGTTCCGATATCTCCAGGCTCTTGAGCGATTCTAGCCTCAAAAGTCTCTATTTCCAGTCGGAGATTAAGATCGGGTGGGATGTCCTCGCGACGGCTCTTTACAATAGCAATATCCCTAACCTTGAAATTCGCTGCCCTCAAGATGTCTGTGATGTTTTTGCAAACGTTCTACTGACTAGCACCATAAACGGAACACGTGTAACTAAAAAAGATTTGCGGAAACTCACTATACAAAAGGTTATTTTCAGTGAAAAAAGTCTTGCTTTGTTTGGAAAGCTTAAAGGCTGTGAAATTAATTATTGTAAGACGCCGAGAGGCCATACAGCTCCAAAGGAGTCGCGTTTGAAAAAGATCCTACCTAATGTCTTTCATCATACCAAGAAATAATTCCTATCTATGGGACGCTTCCGTAGGGGAAGATAATACAGTGAGCTACGGTAGAAATTAGCTTTAGTAATTGATTCTTTTGTTTACTTTTTTGATCTAGTATGTAGTATGATAAAATCGAGATTGGAGACAGATGCCCTACACTCGATGAACAAATGGCGGCATTTCTTACAGAGGCGGCACACACCACTGGGTCTATATAAGGAGGGAAGAGGTCATAAGATCATCATGCATCAACCGGGCATCTTTTGATATTACATTAAGAGTCTCCATTATTTTTTTATAGTTGATGTTAATTAATGTACCCTCGCCACTAGACAGACACTGGGGCTCGGTTTGCTTGAGCCTACGTCATACTACAATTTCCGCCTCACGCTTGTATTTTGCTTGGTTTTGTGACGAAGTTCTGTGGGGGGTGAGGTTAGGGTTATGGCCACCCTGCTTGCTCTCCGTACCCAAGGCAAGCACAGAGTCCGGCTCACTCCCACTATGGTCATATATGTCTGTTATCAGCACCAATGAAATCGATGTTGGCGAGAGCTGCATGCGTGGGAAGTCTTATAATGCCTTGGGTAGGATTCATGACTATCACTACCTCACTTCTATTTTACTTTAATTAATCATTGTTTCAGGCCCATCGTCCAAGACGAAAAGCGAAACATTCAAGCTCATTTCTTTCCGTAAAAAAAGACAGCGTGGCTCAAGAGCGTAAGGAGACATTTGCGGAGCTTTCCAAGTCTTTCATGGATATGAGCAATGCAGGTTTTCCACCAAGTGCCGCTTCGAGCTGGGCGGTAGGTATGATACATTTGACGTGCAGGAGGACTATTGCAAAAAAGAAAAAGAACGACACCGCAGAGATTCGAACTCTGGCCTCCGAGGAGAATAGCTTAGCAGGCTATCGCGTTAACCACTCCGCCACAGTGCCTACTGGATCGCTGTAAGAAAATTTGCTAATATTGGTTATAAAGGCTTCAAAATATGAGTTTTTTTTTTTCGGAGGCAAGAAGGCTATGTATTTGACTGGATGCATGTGATAAATAAAAGAGATGGAACTATGCTACATGGTGGCCGTCTTCGCCGCCGCGCAACGACAAGAGGGCCCGCACATCGGCGACGTATTGCAGGCCCTCGAGCAGGGGCACGAGATAGAGCAGGTCGCTGTCGGTGGGATCGCTAATCCAGCCCTGGATGGGGATGGCGTTGTCTTTGGTTAGGCGTTGGATGCACAAGGAGGCGTACCTGGATGGAACATGTAGCTCAGCGGGCTGTTGTCGAGGATCATGACCTTGCTGAGGTCGGGCTCGACGGCGCTGAGGTCCTTGATGAAGGAGCCCTGGCGGTAGGTGCAGTGCTGGCGGTAGTAGCGCGCAGAGAAGAACTTGCGCTCGGACTCGAGCCAGTCGATGACGGGGTCGGCGTACTCCTGCACCGAGGCGGTGAAGACGACGAGGTTGTACCACTTGGCGACGCGGCGCAGGAACTCGTCGCAGAAGGGCCGTTTGTGGACGTAGTAGAGGATGGGGTGCTGCGGGCCGGTGTTTTGCTGGCCGCCGACGCCGACAAAGGTGGTGTTGAGCCGCACCTCGACCATGTGGCCGGTGCTCATGCGGCCGCCCTTGGACATGCTGTGGATGAGCGTCTCGTCGAGGTCGAGCACGAGCGTCTTCTGCGCCGCGCGGTCCGAGACGGCGTCCATCAGATACGACGGCTGGCGCCGCGGCACGATGGGGCGTGGCGCCGCGGGCGTGCGCGGGTACTTGGCGACGCCAGACGCCGCGGCCATGGGCGACTTGAGCTGCGCGAGGAGGTCGGTGTCCTTTGCGTCCTTTTCTTGTTCTTTTTCGTCCTCTCTTGCCTTCTCAGCGTCTTTTTCCTGTTCTCGGACCCGCTCGCGCCCGTCGTCGGCTGCCGGGCCCTTGCGGTGCCGCCGCCGCAGGTCGTCGCCGAGCTGGATGCGCACCGGCCGTCGCCGTGCTGCTGTCCCTTCAGAAACACCCTCCGGCGCCGCGACGCTCCTTCGGGGCTCTGTCGCCAGCGGCTGTCGCCACGGACGCCGCAGCGGCTCGAGCAGCGAGAAGCGGCCGTCGGGGCGGAAAAAGACTCGCGCCAGCAGCACAAACGGCAGCGCCAGCAGCTCGACAATGCGGCACAGGAAACGGAAGACGACGTGGCGTCGCGGCGGCCGCCGCGGGACGCCGGAGGCCCGTGGAGGCGCACGTTCTCGGCTCATCGGGATGGCCGGGCACTCGGCGACGCGGGACGACGGATGGACGCAGTCGAGGCGGTTGGGGCGGTCAAAACGGTCGAAACGGTCGAGATGGAAGTCGGCGGCTGGAGTGGCTGTGGAGAGAGTGGGGGCCAGCGCACGGGCCATGTCGTTTCGTCTGCAGCTGCCTCTGGGAGTCTGGGGTCTGCGCCTTCCGTGCCAGTTCTGAGCTCCAGTTCAATCACATGATGCCGTCGTCGCATAGCATATTAATAAACTACTAGTAACATGTACCAATACAAGTACCCTGCGTCTCCGCTAAAAAAACAAGTACGCCAGGAGGAAGCACCCCAGGCACAGCAGCGCCACGACGTTGATGGGCACGCCCTCGGGGCTCGTGCGCGCGGCCACTGCCTGTGCCGGCCCGTCTGCCGCCGCCTGCGGCGTCTTGTCGCTGCTGCTGGCGCCCGGCTTGCGCTGCCGCAGCTCTGTTTGTGTCCGCAGACTCGCCAGCTCGCTCTCAGCTGCCTGCAGCTTGCGCTGCAGCGACGCCAGCTCCGTCGTGCCCGCCGTGTCCGCCGCCTCGGCCGTCGTGTCCTCCTGCGCACGCGGCTTCTGCGCCGCGGCCACGGGCGACAGAAACTCGGCCACATCGGGCACGTGGCTGGGCTCGCTGGGCTCCGTGCTGGCTGCTGCTTCGTCGAGAGGCAGCTCGTCGCTGTCAATGTCGTCCGCGCTGCGCATCGGCGGCAGGTAGTTGACGCGCAGCTTGGTCTCGAGCTTCTGGCTCGGCGCGTGCGACGAAAACTGTGTGTCAGCCGGGGCTTCTGCAGACGCCTTACCTACGACTTCCAGGACACCCAGGCGCTCGTTGTCGCTGTCTATGACGACCGACTGCACGAGGAACTTGTCGCGGCACTTTTCGCCCGGCGGCGGGCTCGTCGGCATCGCCTGCAGCAGCACTGCCCGTCAGTCCCGTCTTTTTTCCTTCACTCCTTTTCTTGACACACCTGCAACGTCCACCTTCATATTGGGCTCGATGACACCCGAGTTGGGCCGCACACAGTACCTGTCCGTCGTCAGCATCGTCGTTGGGGAAAAGCGGCCTACTTCTTGGGCGCTGTCGTCTTGATCTTAAAGGCCACCCTTTGCTCGGCACTGTTGTTTTGGATGCTCAGCACCGCGCTGATCTCCCTGTCAAAAGGCACTCTCTGTTAGTAAAAACACCCGCCAGACAACTACATACGCCGAAAGTTGAGCTCGTCCGGCACAACCGTCACCGACATGATGCTTGTTGGGAAATGTGTCTCTCGGTCGAACTCGCGTTGGTAGGGTCTTGCTTACGTCAGGGCTGCTTGGTGGCAGGGCAAGGACCAGGAGCCCAGGACTCAGGAGGCGCTAGCGCCAAGCAGTAAATGCATGCATAAACACACCCAAATGCATATGCAAATATGCACACCCACCGCCACCAACATAAGGAATAACAGAAAGACCAACTACAAATTACAAACGTTGAATTTGACACAGCCAACATGTCACAGTCTGTCCTCGAGTCGCTCATCAGCATGGGCTTCGACGAGTCCCGTGCCAAAAAGGCCGTCGAGCTCAAGGGCGAGCTCGGCAGCGCCATCGACTGGCTCGAAGAACACGCCGACACGCCTCTAGAAGAGCTCAACGCTGCCCCAGACGCTGCCGCAGGCGCTGGCGCCGCAGACGCAACGGCCAAATCGCTCGTCTGCGACACGTGCAAGAAGCTGTTCCACGACACGGAAACGGCCGAGTTCCATGCGACCAAGTCGTACGTTTTTTTACCTCTGAAGAAGAAACTCATTTTTTAGTGGCCACGAGAGCTTCTCCGAGTCGACAGAGGCCATTCCACAACGCACCCCCGAGGAAATCAAGGCCAGGGCCGCCGAGCTGCTGGCCAGGGCCAGGGAGAAGAGGGCAGCCGCAGAAAAGGAGCAGCGTAAAGCGGACCGGAGAAATGAGGTGTGTTTTTTGCACGAGCCACTCACAGCTTGACAGCTAACCCTACTACGTAGCAAATCCGGGCCTTGGCATCAAAGGACAATGAAAAGGCCAAGCTGGAAATGGAAAAGCGACAGATTGAAAGGGACGCTGAGATGAGACGCAGAGAGAAAAAGGCCAGTGCCATACAGCTGGCTGCGACAAAGGCCAGCATCCGACGGGACCAAGAAGACCGCAAGCGCCGAGCTGCCGAGGAACAGGCCCAGCAAGAGGGCCGCGTCTTGCCGCCAGTAAGCACGCCCAAGCCCCCATCCGCCCCGTCCATCTCGGACAGCGCTACAGCCCGGCTCCGCTTCCAGACAAGCAGCGGTGCCATTACCATGACGTTCCCGTCCGACACGACGCTGCAAAAGGTGCAAGAGGCGTTGCTGCAAGACCATAACATCAGCGTCAACGAGTTTATATCCACGTTCCCACGCAAGGCCGTGGCTGCGAGCGATGCCACGGCCATGGGCACCACACTCAAGGACCATGGCCTCTCGCCAAGTGCCAATCTGCACATCAAATAGCATAGTAAACATCACATACACAATACAAGTTGTTCTTTATATAAAAAAGAGGATTCATGACTGTACATGCAAGGACCAACACAAGGTATGATACAACGTCGCTTTTTTTCTGTTTCTTCCCCGCAAGGACGGACTACGGACAAAAAAAACTTTTTCGGTTCTTTTAAAAAGACTTAGTCAAAGAGACCGAAGCCCATGTCGTCGTCCGACTCCTCCTTCTCTTCCACCTTCTCCTCGGCAGGCGCCTCCTCTGCAGCAGCGGCAGCGGCAGGAGCACCAGCCGCAGCTGGGGCAGCGCCACCGGAACCGACGTTGGTCAGCAAGTCCTTGACGTCCTTGCCCTCGAGAGCCTATACATAGCAGAGCGTTAGCAATCTCCTCCTCTTTCCTCCCATTGCGAGTGGGTTTGCAGGTCGTACCTTGGCAAAGAGGTTGGACCAGATGGGCTCAACGCCCTCAATGCCAGCAGCATTGATCAGCGTATTGATCTTGTCGGCCTGCGACTGTTAGCCCAACCACATCCTTTTTTGCGCGTTTTCTGCCACAAAAAAGGGCAGCGTTACGCACCGAAACTTCGAGGCCGTCGTCCGCAAGGATCAAGGCAGCGTATGATGCAGCGCGCTCGGAAACAGACATTGTGCTTGGTGTTGTGTTGAGATGGAAATTGTCAAGTGGGTGCTGGACTCTAGGTTTTCTCGAATTATCGAAAGCCTTGTATAATTTTTACCGTCAGCCACATCCTTACCCTTGCCCTCTCCCCAGCACGCCCGCCAAAAAGTGGGACGCTGAGGGTTGTGTGCACGGGCGGGGCATTGCTATGCGCTGGCCAATCAGAGGCATCTCGCGACGGAAAAATTATGGCGCCGTACTCCACTGGTACGTATCTCCCGGAGCAGGTGGCGGTGGCGGCGACGGCAACGCGTCTGTGGCGGTGGGGTCACATAGACATGCTGTTTATGCATGCGTTTGCGTTGCTGACAGGTGCACCCAAAAAGAGTCAAAAACGTCAAAAGCGTCCAAAAAAAAAAGATGCTGGCCTGGGGAAAGCCTGCTCGACCGAGGAGCGCGTGACAGAAGTACATGGCGCTCACGTCAGCATGCTGATTATTCATCGCGTTGAGTGACGACGTCATGGCAGGTGCTGCCAAGCCAAAGGCCTGGTCCCACGACAAAGCCATGGATACCCCCTCCATTCCCGCGCCACACAACCAGGGCGAGCTCGAGATCCTCGGGCGCCTCGAGGCCCTCCGCGACGAGCTCCACCTCTTGAAATTCGACCGTTCCCACTATGTCCACAGCAAAATAGTGCTCGCCTTTTACGATCAGGTCCTCGAGCAGGTGCGCAAGCTCGCTCTCCTGCGCGGCGACGACATTGCCGGCGAAAACAGACGTGTGTTTGGCGGCCTTCTGCAGGCACTGGCACTAACCCCGTACAGTCGACCACACGCTGGACAGCTGCTTCCAGCTGCTGTCGCTGCTCTTCCTCTCCACCGGCCGCATCAACGAGGCCCCCGGCGCCTACGCCATGACGTCCACCATCAAGCGCCTCCTCGACCACCTCGCCGAGTCGCGTCTCTACTCTGCCAAGGACCTCGCCAGCCTCAAGACAACCCTCGGCCGGCTCGGCACCATTGTCGACACCGACACGGCCCCTTCGTACCTCTTGAAGCTGCTGCGGAAGCGCATCAATGCCTGCAACGAGCTGTTGGCCGAGCTGCAGAGCCGCGTCGACCGGCTGGGCGCCCCTCTGCCAGCCATTTACGAGGAGCTGCTGTCGATTCTGCGGTCCATGTCTCTGGCCAATACGAAAAAGCCTTTTCCAACATCAGAAATTCGCAACCTTGTGTTGTGTCTGAATGCCATTGACGCCCGACGTGTCGATGGCTACTTCCGTAATGACCTTGGCGAGATCCCCGCAGGCCACGACGAGGTGGACGATTTGCTGAAGCGTTGCCTGCAGTGGTCCAAGATTGTCCTTGCCAAAAAGGGCGCCATCCCCTTGTGCTTCCAGCCCATGTACGAGAAGCTAATTAGCATCCGCCAGAAGCTCGACAACATCACGACCC
Source organism: Chrysosphaeria jannelii (assembly GCA_020002325.1). NCBI lineage: Eukaryota > Fungi > Ascomycota > Sordariomycetes > Ophiostomatales > Ophiostomataceae > Chrysosphaeria > Chrysosphaeria jannelii. Next base: position 82,079 of record JAGKRY010000042.1, on the reverse strand, counting down.
TACAGACGTGGTCGTTGCGCGTTGTCGACCTCTTTGACTTTCAGCGGCAGGTGGACATTATCGACAAGAAGCGCGTCAATGGCAACTGGCTCGACGACGAGGGCCAGCCGGCCGAACTTTACGTGCACCGGGTGTGTCTGTACCTGATCCGACGCTGCTATGGCCTCATTTACAGCCTCATGGCCTCGGTCGAGCCCGTGTCCGAGGGTCTTTTGCCGATATACAACCAGCTGATGACGCTCAAGTCGTGTCTCGACAAGGTGAGGGACATGGACGCCATTACGAGCATGGCCGATATCCAGCCCTACGCCTTCAAGGTGGGTCATTTTTTACGAGAAAACAAAGAAAGAGAAAGACAAAAACTGACAGACAGCTGCAATCGATTAAACGCATGATTGTCGATGGCAAGTTCCGCGTCAAGGGCGACTTTCCCGAAGGCCAAGCACAGGCCCTGGCGCTGCTGGCCGAGTGCGAGAGCGTGACAAAAGACATAACAAATCATCTTGAGCATTAAAATATACACATCTTTATTCTTTCTTGAGCTCCGTGCGGAAGGCCGTTTTGAGGGCAAAGATTTGCGTATTGTCAAGGTCCCAGACGCCCTCACGTGCGTAAATGTCCTGCTCCAAAAAGGCCTTTACCTCATTCTTGCTCTCAGCCACCACAATGGTCGTGCTGCCAGCAAAGGCAAACGCCGAAGCATCGCTGCCTTCTGGCTTCTCATGAAGGAGCGCTCCGCCAAAGGGGCTCTTGCCACTTTCATTGTGCTTCGCAAAGCCCTCTAGGTGTTGTCTTACGTCAGCTTTCTGCCCGTGGAACTCTTGGCAAACACATACTGCCGTACCCGGAGACGCTTCTCGAGCGTGTTAGGTTTGTCGGGGATAATGCAAATCCACTCGCAAGTCGTTGATGCCATTTTGTAAAGGGTTCGTGAACAGCGAAAGGCCATGTCGTCGGCCTGCAGGTCAAGCTCTACCCCCCCCCCCTCGAGGTGGGCGGTACGTCAAAAGAGTACATGCGCCCCACATACACGCCTTCACCGCCTTTGGTGACGGAAGGCCACGGGAGGTTCGTCTTTGGCCTCTTCAGTTTTTTCGACCTTTTTTTCGTCTTGTTGATTTTCCCGCACAACAATGTCGTATCTTTCGCTCGCGCCGTTTATCCGCCAGCGACCATGGCTCCTCAAGGCCCTGACGCCCGTCGCCAATTGGTATGCCAACCTCTCGGGCTACCGCGAAATGGGACTACGGTAAAGCGCAATAAAAGAGAGGGAGGAAGAAAAAAAAAGACTAATCGGCCCAGGGCGGATGACCTGATCCCCGAAGAAAGCGACGTGGTGCAGCAGGCGTTGATGCGGCTGTCGGAGAAGGAACGGTATGACCGCGTGTTCCGAATGCGGCGTGCTGTGCAGCTCAGCTTGCAGCATAAGCTCCTTCCCAAAAACGAATGGACAAAGCCCGAGGAGGACAAGCCATACCTCGTACCACTCATCAAGAAGATTGAGGCTGAAATCAAGGAACGCGAGGCCCTCGACAACATGGAGGTCATCAAGAACCACTAGCCTTTTCTTTTTCTCAAAATGTACTTTTTTTTTCTTTTACTTGCAACATTGTACATACAACAAAAAATGTATTTCCTTTACTTTTCCTCGGTGTCAATATGCCACACTACGTAATTAGGAAGCCCGTACACGCCGTAACCGGCCGCCTTGGCCATCTTGGCAAAGCCCTCCGTCTCTGCCTGGTTCTCAAAGGCATAACAGGGGAAATTAATGCCCGAACGGTGCACATCCGCCTTGACAATGATATTGACACCTCCAATGCCATCCAGTTCAATCTCTTCGTCCTTATTCTCGTGTCGGTTGCCCATTGTCGCCATGTACGTCCGGCCCGTCTTGTAGTTGGAATAGCCTGCCGTTAGTTCGCCCCATGCCTCTCGAAAAGAACGCACCTTCTGCCAGCACCACGTCCTTTTGCACCGTCTTGAGGAACTTGCGACTAGCGTCCGTTTCGATCCACGAATTGTAGTCAAAGCGGCCCTCAACGTCGCGTCCGTCGCGAATGCGATGGAACCAGATATCTGCCCCGTTAGCTCCACACACAGAAATTCATGCCACATACTCGGCACAATGACATCGCGGTCGTGCGCAATCAGATCCTCAATCACCGACGGAGGACTCTCCACAATGTCGACGTCGCGCCAGTACACCCACGCGTGCTCGGGCCGCAGCGCCGACGCCAGCAAGTAGTTGCGCGCCCGGCCCAGCATCTTGCGACGCGGGCCCTGTGCCGCAAACGAGTGGCGGTCCTGCACATCCTGGCTCAAATGGAAGCCAAAGTCCTTTTTGATAATCGACACGCTATGCAGCGGATGCGGCTGTTCTTGCATGCGCCGCGCCTCGGCAGCCAGAACGCCGATCGTGTCGTCCTCCGAGTCGGACACCAAAAAGGCCACATCAATCAGCTCGCGCGGATACGTCAGATTCGCAAGGAGCGAAAAGTACGTGGGCAGATACCGCACGGCGTCCTTCACGGGTGTTAGGATCAGCACGCGCTGCTGTCCTTCGGCCGCCTTGGGCGTCGACACCACGAGATTCAGGTCGACGTACTGCACCGATGGATCTTCAATGGCAATTGGCTTGTGGCGATTGTACACCACGGGCGTGTGGCAGTGGCTCTGCCACGACGAGTCCTCGTTGGGCGACATGTCCAGCGGCGACGCGTCCGGCATGCGGCACTGTATCGGCGTGATAAACCGCGGCGTATGGGGCCTCACCACTCGCCACACTATGGCCATGATAAAGAGCACGCCAACAGTCATCGTCATGGCAATGCGCGGTTTTCGCGCAAATCCGTAGACGGCCTGCAAAGACAGCCGCCGGGCCGTCGGTCGCTCGTCGCCAGCTTTGGGAAGCGTCATTTGCAGTGCCAGTCGCTGTCAGCAGAACGACAATGGTCAGTGCGAGAGCCACTCGGGGGGAATCCCAAAGCAGACGACTATTGTGGGGCCCGCCCATCATTAGTGTCTCGACAATAGTGCGTGCTAGTATTGCCTTGTACATATGACTGTACCTTGCTGTACCACACGAGCGACCACCTCCCTTCAATATGGCCCTCCGCAGGTCGGCTCGTCTCCGCGCAACCAAGGCCTCTAGTGCCATCATTCCCCTCAAAGGGGCAGGCGCGGCACTGGTGTCTGCAGGGAACACCACAGTACAAGTCGCGCTTCCACGACCAGTCGCGCCTTCCGCGTCGGCAACAAGCGTCCTGGACCAGGCCTACGTGCACCTTATCCGCACGGACCCACGCCTGAAGGCCCTCATTGATACCCACCCCTGCACCCTCTTCACGCCCACCGCCCTCGCTGAGCCGGTCGACGCCTTTGCCAGCCTTGCCCAAAGCATTATTAGTCAGCAGATTTCCGTGGCGGCGGCCAAGACGGTGCAGGCTCGGTTCAAAGCGCTGTTTGCACTGGGCGACGACGCCGCGTTCCCGACGCCTGCGCAGGTTGCGGCAGTTCCGGTGACGATGCTACGGACGGCAGGGCTATCGCAACGCAAGGCCGAGTATGTAACAGGTCTTGCAGAGCAGTTTACGAACGGTGCATTGGACACAGAGATGCTCCGGACGGCGCCGTACGATGAGTTGGTGGCGAAGCTGACGGCGGTGCGTGGACTGGGGCTGTGGAGCGTCGAGATGTTTGCTATATTTGCGTTGAAGCGTATGGACGTGCTGAGCGTTGGCGACCTGGGCATCCAACGGGGCATGGCCATATTTTCAGGGCGTGCCAAGCCGGCTACCTCTAAAAAACGCGCCGATGCTTCCAAAAAACGCGTCGGCAAGACCTCCGAAAAGTACATGACGGCAACGGAAATGCGGGCCTTGGCGGAGCCGTACCGACCGTACCGAAGTCTTCTGATGTGGTACATGTGGAAAGTATCGGCCGCCTCACCGCCTTTGTAGTGCTCAACAGCACTGAACAGTGAAGGGGCCCCTCGCAAAGGGGAAAATACTTAATGTACATGTGTAGCGAAAGATAGAAAAAAACCGGCAGAAAAAGGGCAAAAATTGCGTCGGCAGAAAAAGGACCAGTTCAAAAGGACAAGACGCAGAGCGAGACGAAGCCATGGCGTCAGAGTCAGTGTTGTCATTCCTGCAGTCGACGACAGTGGGCGCGGCCGTAGTAGAGGCCGCCAGAGGCTTTATGGCAGGCCGGGAAAAGCTGCCGAACCCCGGGGCTGTGGAGTCCGTTTCGCGGGAGGTGCAGAACAATGTGCTGCTGACGAACCACATGTTCACGGGCATCAAGGCGGACCTAACGAAGCCGTTCAATGCGTCGCCGCTCTTCCAAGTGTCGCACCAGTTTGCCCTCGGCGAGCACTTGCAGCCGTACACGTTTGCATGTCTCTACGGCACAAACGACTTGTTCTTGCAAGGCAATGTCGACAACAAAGGGCAGCTGTCCGGCCGCTGCAATGTCCGCTGGACGGATGCCCTCGTGTCCAAGACGTCGATGCAAATGGGCTCGGAGATGACGGAGTCCATGGTGCAAGTCGAGAACGAGTATGTGGGCCGTGACTTTACCGCCTCCCTCAAGGCCGTGACGCCCTCTGTGCTGGACGGCGGCCTGACGGGCATCTACCTCGGCAGCTTTATGCAATCCGTGACGCCGCACCTAGCCCTCGGCATTGAGGGCGTCTGGCAGCGCGGTGTCATGGCCCAGCCACCCCACGCGGCCATGTCCTACTGCGGCCGCTACGCCACGCCCAACTGGGTGGCCACGGCACAGCTGGGCGCGCAGGGCGTCATCAACACCACCTTTTGGCGTCGTCTGTCTGAGTCGGTGCAGGCCGGCATCGATCTGACGCTGTCCATGGTGTCGCCACAACAGCAGCAGCAAATGATGCTCATGGGGGCCTCTGGGCCATCCACAGAAGGCGTTGCCACGTTTGGCGCCAAGTACGACTTCCGAATGTCATCCATGCGTGCCCAGCTCGACTCCACCGGCAAGCTAGGCGTGTTGTTAGAGAAGCGTGTGGCCGGGCCCGTCATGATGACCGTGGCCGCCACCGTCGACCATGCTACGGTACGTCCTCTTTTCTTCTTTTTTTTTTTACATACTCACAATAGAAACAAGCACGGCTCGGTCTCGGCATGTCCATTGAGGCTGCCAGCGAAGACCTCGAGTTGAACCCAGACGGCAGCCCCGTGCCACCTCCCAGCAACATCCCCTTTTGAAAGTAATAAAGTAAAAAAGAAAAATAGATGCAATGTACAATTTATGCCTCTTTCGTCCCTGTGGACCTCTCACGTCGGACACCGCCAACGAGTCGTCCCGTGGCGGGTCCCTTTCCCTTTACCTTTTGGTGACGCACGGGCTGCACAATGCCCGTCCCATCCGCGCCGAGTCCCGAGCCCTGCGTCCAGCCATACTTGGCCATGATGCGTGCCCCGATGCCCGATTGGAGCCTCTCCTTGGCCGTCGGGGTCCTGCTCGTTGTAAACCGCACAGGCGGCTGTGACGCCACCAGGCCATCCACGTGCACTTTGACCTCTTCCACCTCTTTTACGTCCTCTTGCTCTCCCACCTCTTCACTCCCTTCGCCCTCGTCCCCCTCTACGTCTACGCCTACGTCTACCTCTGAAACACCCTCCCGCTGGCGCTGCACCAAATCCCGCCACTCGTAATGCGCTTCCACCCTCTCATCACTCCCCATATACGCCTCCACATTTGTCGGCCTCGTCGGGTCGTACATCTCCTCCCAGTCCACCACCTTCTCTTGTCGCATCTTCTTCCTCTTTTTCCCTCCTCGCACCGGCTTGGCCTCCTCATAATACACATCCTCCTCCTCCTCAGCCCATTCTGCCAGTGAACGCCCTGTACCTGCGTTGGTACCTGACGTCCCCATCGCAGTGCTGCTGATAGCCCCATTTTTCTTCTTAGCCTTGGCTGGTACGGGCCTCCGCAGCATCGGCTGAAAGAAAAACGCCGGTTTTGACGCCGTCTCTGTCGCCAGCGCCGCCTGCGGCTCGCCGTCTATGCCTCCTGCAGGCTCGGGCGTCTTTTCTCTTGTCGTCTCTCGCTCTGCGGCCTCGCCTAGCAGATCTGCGTACAGTGACATGCCCGCCATGGTAGTGTGTCTATGGAGGAGTTGTAGCGCGTAGATGGGTACAATTATAGTGCTTGCAGGGTACTGTGCACTATATTCCACAAAACATGGTGTCTATAATAACCTCGGTCAAGTCGACTCCTTTATATAAAACAGAAGAAGAAAAGAAGAAAAGAAGAAAAGAAAGAAAAGGAAAAAATGTCTACCCTCCGCTCTGTCCTCCATGGCGTGTCTTCGGCGCCGGCCATCATTGTGCCCGCGTCCGAATCCACCCCGGAACCTCTCACCTTTTCTCACCTTGATCTCATTGCCTTCGTCTCCCGCTTCCAAGCCAAACTCGCCCATCTCGGCATCGGCCACCACGCCGTCGTCTCCATCGCCCTCCCCAACTCCCTCGCCTGGATCGTCGCCTTTCTCGCCACGTCCTGGCAACGTGCCATCGCCGCACCCCTCCATCCATCCTACCAGCAGGATGAATTCTCCTTTTTCCTCGGCGATGCCAACACCCTGCTCCTCCTCGTCCCCCAAGGCGCCTTCGCCGCCCGCACCCCCGCCGTCCGCGCGGCCCTCGCCCTCAACATGGCCATCGCCGAGTCCTTTTGGGACCCCTCCTCCCACGACATCGCCCTCACCCTCCTCCACCCAGGCCACCTCTCCACCCCCCTCTCCGTCCTCTCCCCTTTTCCCGAGGACACCGCCCTCCTGCTCCACACCAGCGGCACTACCGCCCGCCCCAAGGCCGTGCCCCTCTCCCACGCCAACCTTGCCCAATCCATCACCAACATCGTCGCCACCTACCTCCTCACCCCCTCCGACCGCTCCCTCCTTGTCATGCCCCTCTTCCACGTTCACGGCCTCCTCTGCGGTCTCCTCGCGCCCCTCGCCTCCGGTGGCGCCATCATTGTGCCCCCTCGCTTCTCCGCTTCCGCTTTCTGGCCCCTCTTCACCTCCCACCAGGCCACCTGGTACACTGCCGTGCCTACCATCCACCAGATCCTCCTCCAACAGGGGCCCCCTACGCCCTTGCCCGCTATCCGCTTCATCCGCTCCTGCTCCTCCCCCCTCGCCCCCGCCACCCTCGCCCAGCTCGAACGCTCCTTTCACGCCCCCGTCATCGAGGCCTACGCCATGACCGAAGCCGCCCATCAAATCACCTCCAATCCCCTGCCCCCTGCCCTCCATAAGCCCGGCTCCGTCGGCTTCGGCCACGGCGTCGACATTCGCATCCTCGATGACCAGGGCCACCAACGGCCCCGCGGCCATGACGGCGAAATCTGCATCCGTGGACCCAACGTCACGGCTGGCTATCTCCACAATGATGCCGCCAATGCGTCGTCGTACACGTCCGACGGCTTCTTCCGCACCGGCGACCAGGGCCACGTCGACCCCGATGGCTACGTCTTCATCACCGGCCGCATCAAGGAGCTCATCAACAAGGGCGGCGAGAAAATCAGCCCCATCGAGCTCGATAACACCCTTGCCCGCCACCCATCTGTCGCCGAGGCTGTCTCCTTTGCCATCCAGGACGACCTCTACGGCCAGAACATCGGCGTCGCCGTCGTGCTCAAGCCGCGGGCCCGTCTCTCTGCCGAGGACTTGCGCGCCTTTATGGGCAGCCAGCTCGCCCCATTCAAGGTCCCCAAAAAGGTCTACTTTACCGACACGATGCCCAAGACGGCCACCGGCAAGATCCAACGCCGCATTGTCGCCGAGACGATGCAGAAAAAGGAGGGCCTCGCTAAACTCTAACTACAAAAATTGTTCAATTAAACTAGAATAAGAAATACAAACACACTCTCAAAAAAAGAAAACACTCTACAAGAACTGGGCCATAACAGCCACAGCCGCAAGGCCAAAGACGGTCGTAGCACTCACACCCAGACCCGAGGCAGCATTGCTGCTGTCGGAACCGCTGCCCGAGCCACTGCCCGAGCCAGAGCCACCCATGTCCTTGGGGTTCGTCTGCGAGTTGGCGTTGGGGTTGCTGCTCTTGCAGTTGAACTTGCCCATAATGTCATTGTTGCCGCCCTGGCTCTTGGGGGCAAGCTTCTTGAACGTGGCACACGAAGTGTCGATATCGTTAGTGGACACAATGTCAAAAGCACCCTTGACAATCTTGAGGCTGGGCAACTCCACGTCGGTAAAGTTGCCGCGCATCATGATGTCGCCATTGACCGTCTTGAGCGCGTCAAAGCCCGTAACATTGACCATGGCCGTGTTGTTGGCGATAACAAGGCCTCCGCCGAGCGTGGCCAGCTGGGGGAAGCTAATGTTGCTCAGGTGGGCGTTGGAAATAAAGGAAATGCCGCCCGAGCCAGCCGTGGTGACGTTGGGGGCCGCAAAGGACTCGAACATGTTCGAATCGAAGCGCATGGAGCCGTTGATAGCCTGCAGCATGGGCACGCTAAACGTCGACACGTTGGAAATGGTCATGTTGGCGACCCACTCGAGCTTGGGCATGTCGACCTTGAGGTCAATGCCATTGGCGTTAATATTGATCAGTTGACTGAGCGTCTTGAGCGACGTGGTGTACTCCGTCAGACGGTGGTTATTGTTGATGTTGATTGTGTCGGCGTCGCTGACATCAATGCCGTCAAGCGAGCCCAAGAAGGTGTCGCTGACAATGATGCTCTTGGCCGCCGAGATGCCCTTCTTGAAGGCCAGCTGGTCCAGCGCGCCCAGCGACACGAAATTGACGCCTCCAACCGTCTCAAGACTGTCAAACTCAAGCGTCGACAGCGCCGTCAGGTTCTGCAGGTGGAACTCGCCCGTGATGGTCGAGATGCTGGCGCTCTTGAGCGTGTTGACATTGCCATTGTTGGCCAGCGTTAGGTCGCCGTCGATAATGTCAAGACCGCTAAAGTCGAGAACGGCATCCGTCTGCGTCCCAATGACGACGTTACCAGTAATATTCGTGCACGAGAGCAGACTGTTGATGTCCGCCTGCGAGTTGACCGTGAACGAGTCCTTTTTGCACGGGTTCGAGCTGGAGGATGCTGCATGTCAACACTGTCTCTTCTCTTTTGCTTCATGAAAACATACCAGAAACAGCGGCTGCAGCCGCAACAACAGGAAGAAGATGCTTGGAAATCATAACGAGCGGCAGTGGTCAAAAAAAAAAAAAGTAAATGAATGGATGATGCAAACGATGGACAAGAAATGAAAATTTGAGCAAAAAAAAGAAAGGTCTGAGAAAAAAAGGGGAGAGGAAAGGGACCACGAAAGGGGCGCTAGACATGCGCACGGCCCACTTTTCATTTTCGTGTCGCGTCGGCATGCCAACCGCAGGCTACACGTGATCCCTTTTTCCACCGTGTCATTGTGCGCTGAAACCGAAACTGAAACTACGTAGCAAAACCATCCCTGCCACAGCGATTGGCCCGCCGAAACGAGACATGCTGACTAATCATCATCGTCCGCCAGTGTCTGGGACCGTGCCGGCGAGCCGTCGGCCGCCGCGGCGCCGTCCTCCACAGAATCTGCCTCTCCTTCTGTTGGAGGCAGCGCCGGCGGCACCACGGAAAACTCCTGCAGGCCCTGGAGCGGCAGCGGCTGTGGCTGCAGCGGCACCGGCGCAATGCTGTCGCCGTCGTCCTCGTACCCAGGTATCGCGACCATGCGCGCATTGTTCTGGTACGCAGCGGGTACGATTTCGATGATCTTGTCCCGGGGGAAGCGCAGCTTGGGGATGTCCATAGCGCTGCAGTGCATGAGGTATGCATAGAGCACGCGCAGCACCGACTCGTGCGCAATAATCAGCACGTCGTTCTGCTCGCGCTCCAGCTCCAGGATGATCGGCTCCAGCCGCACGGCCAAGTCGTGGTAGGACTCTGCCCGGGGGAACCTGTGGTGGTACGGGTCGCGCTCATGCAGCTCCACTTCTTCGGGGTACGTCGCCCGTAGCGCCCGCACCGAGAGCTTCTCGCAGACGCCCGGGTTGATCTGGCTCATCTGCGGCCGCTGCCGCACCAGGAAGCCCTTTTCCTTGAGCACGTCCGCCGTCTGCGCCGTCCGCAGCCGCGTCGACGTCCACACCGTCAGCGTGCGCAGCGCCGGCAGCTCGCCGTCGCCAGCCGCAGCCCGGCGCTCAGCCTCGCGGTGCTCGAGCAGGGCCTCGGTCATGCGCCGGGCGTATTCTCGGCCGTCGTCGTTGAGCGGCGGGTCTGCGCGGTAGGCGTCGGCTTGCTCGTCGACGGACGACGCAACGCCGGCACGCACAAAGTACGTCGTGCGCGCCTTGATGTGCAGGTTGGTTAGGTAAAAGACAATGCGGTGCGACAAGTAGCTGAACGACACGTTGTTGTAGTAGAACTTCTGGCCGGCATTGATCATCTTGACAAAGTTGAGCTCCTGCTCCTGCATTGTCTCGAACACGGGGATCTTGGCGTTGATGCGCTGCAGATACAGCGCCGCCGCCTCGTCCGGGTCCATGCCGGAAAACTGCCGTCAGCCGCCAATAAGCTCCGTCCTCTAACCTACATCTGGCGACGAAATCTTGACGTTTCGCGCATTTTCCCTGAGGATGTTCTGGTCGTCGACAAACGACTCGAGGAAGAGCGTCTGCACGTCGTGCTTGGCAAACTCCCGGGCCAGCGCCCGTCGTGCCGCCGCCGTGGGGTTCACGGCGTCGTACATGGCCACCTGCCCGTTTTCATGGTTCAGCCACGCATAGATGTCCTCGCGGCACCGCTTGAGGATCTTCTGCCGCAGAATCACCGACGCCGGCGTCGCGTTCGGGAAGAAATAGTCCTCCGGCACGTCGCCGCCCGGCACTGTTGCCCTCCGGTAGTCGCCGAGATGGAAAATGCGTGTTTTGACGCCCAGCCACTGCAGATACCGCGACAGCGACACGCAGATGTGCGTCTTGCCCCGCGCCGGCAGCCCCACCATCACAATCGCTATGCGCCCCGAGTGGAACAGCCGTCCGGACATTGTGCTGTACAATTGTGCCGGCGCCATGTGGTTCTCGTCGTTGGCGACGTCGTGGATGCCATCGATAAACGTCGAGCTCTTGCGCCGGTACCGCGGTGCATTCGCAGCAATCTCCGCCGTCCTGTCGGTCAGCACGGGCCCTCTACGCCCTTCCTACGCACAGTAAAGTGTCCATGGCTCCATGTTGCGTCATGTCTCCACATCCAAATACATTCGATGTTACCACCGGTACTCATTACTCATCATACACGTACATCCGCGGCACCGCCTCTGCGCCCTGCTCACCGCCCTCACCGTCCTACGTATAGAGGCCTGCTGCTTCCACGCCACTCCATGCACGCACGTGTCCCCGTGGCCGTGGAATGGCCGTCGACGCCACCACCTGGTAAAATAATAAATAACACGCCTCGTCGTCCAGCTGCGTCTTGACGTCGTCCACCTCCACCGTGCTCTCCTGTAAATCATCAAAGAAATACCACCGGTCCCTCCGTAGCCCGTCTACCGTCTTGCTCCCTCTCCGGAAATAACTCACGTAATGCCCGCTGCTCACCGACTTTCCAAACGACCGGTGGCACACCGCTGCCTGCAGCTCCAGCCGGTAATCCTCCGAAAGACTCTCGCCCTCCAGTGAGACAATCTGGGGTGGCACAGCCATCGCCAGGGGAATGTCTACTGTATACTTTCCATTGTAAATCGCCTGTTCACCATCGGCATCCCCCCAGAAAAAGTTATTCACGCACATTGCCAACACCGGGCAGTTATGTCTGCTTCCGCAAAACTCTGGCTTTGGCACTGCACCGTTAGCTCCTCACCAGTATCTCACTGACACATACAATAAACCTTTGTAAACGTCTTGGCAATATACATCCGGGGACTCTCATCCTCCACTGGCATGCTTTGAATTGCCACAGGTACCCTCGGCCGCGCAATCTTTATACAAGACAGCCTCGAACAACCTCGCCACGACTGTCTCAATCCAGGCTTCGACTCTGGCGTCATCATAAATTTAGACTTTTCATCACTCTCAGGCGTCGCCGTAGTCGAGGAGCTACTATGCGACCACGTCACTGGCGTATTCGTAGGCACCCTCCCATATGCGTTCAAATATTGTGGTCGTTTTCGAAAGACTTCTGCTTCACCAAAAAAGTATTCCGAGAGACAATCCTCGAAAAGCACCACAGAATCCCTTTGCTTCCCACAAACATTCACAAAAAGAATATTCTCAGTGCTCTCCATCATGTCTTCCTCTTGCTCTTGGCCAGCGTGAATCTTTCGAGTCACCATTCGCACCTTTGGAAAACACAGCGTGCTTAGTAAAAACTCTACAAGCTCGCTTGCATCTTGCTGTAGACTGTCGGAATGTGCCCAGCCACAGATCCTTAGCTGGGCCCGAATTGTCTTCGTGACATATTCTTCAATATATATGCCCTCACGCAACAGGTTCACCCAAAACGAGAGAACCCTCTGGAGTCTCGCCACGGATGTATCCGTGGTACTCAAGTCTGTCAGCATACAGTCATACGTCTGCATTCCCCCAAACATGGCAACAAGGACAGAGTCGATGAAACAAGATGTGCTTTTATGGTTCTTTACACTAGAAAGAGAAACATCCGAGATGGGAATGAGTGGTTGGCGACTAAACAACTGCTGGATCCTCTGGATGGTCTTCTCCCCTTTTTCATAATCAAAATTAACCTCTCGACTCTGCATAATCCGTTGCACCTGGGAATAAGAAAGCTTGACGGGGTGGTTACGAGCGTCCTTGGCCAACTTTTTGATCATGGATCGTTTTTCGATGTCCCAGTAGTCGGGCGCATCATTACGAAAGTAATTGCTAGGAATCTGATTGACCATGACAAACACGTCATTGGAATGCTCCTGTTTCTTAATATATAGTCATCATGCCACGTGTAGACATACCGGAATACTAAACATCTTGTTCAACAATCGATGCATTTTATAATGTTAATCGTAAATGTATTGGAAAGTATAATGTAAATGAGTGTGTGGTACAGTACACTCGGATACTATGCAAGATGATAGAAAAAGTTGACTGCTTATGGTATTTATTTATAGAGTGCCTCCAAACCAGGCTGGTAACAATAGAGGCTTCCACAAGACGGCGTTGTCCGTCCAACGAAGCCTCTCTTTATTTGGTGAGGCTGTAAGTGTGAATGCAATTTTTTCCATGGTGAAGTTTTTGAATTCTTTTTCCTTGCGCCCATTATGATATACTGCTGTCCTCGACGAGAAGCATCCTCAAGATGTACTATGTAGGACATGGTGGTTATAGAAGGTCACGTGTGTGGCAATCAGACAGTCCATGACGATCCCTGGATGAACCTCGGCACGTATCCGAGAATAAAAGAAGAGCTTCTTGCTCCTCATCTTCCGTAAATTTCAATTTATAAAAAAATTAGAAAAATGACTGACAGAATTCCTTCCATTGTATGTTTTATTTGTAGAAAAAATTAAGCTAATGTTAATATAGGCTCTGAATAGAGTCTCGCCGAGAGCGAGAGAGATGCTCGATACTGTGGCTACATTTGTTCAGGAGGAATGCATTCCGTAGGTCCCTTTTATTTCTTTCGCGGACGCTCACAAAATAGGGCAGACCCCGTTTTTGAGGCCCAGACCGGTAGTGGTAATGCTCGATGGGAAGGGCATCCGCCGATTATCGAAGAATTAAAGACAAAGGCCCGGTCGCTCGGCTTGTGGAACTTGTTCTTGCCAAAGGGCCACTACAAGGAGAGTCCTGGCTTTACCAATCTGGAATACGGCCTCATGGCCGAGTGGATGGGACGGTCGCGGACGGCTTCTGAGGCTTGCAACTGTGCAGCCCCGGATACTGGCAATATGGAAGTCTTGGCCAAGTATGGAAATGACGCGCAAAAGGCAGAATGGCTGGCGCCATTGATGGATGGGAAAATTCGCTCTGCATTTTTGATGACGGAGCCGCAGGTGGCGTCTTCCGATGCACGCAATATTGAGCTGAGCATCCGGCGCGAAGGCGATGAATACGTGTTGAATGGACAGAAATGGTGGTCCAGTGGCGCTGGGGATCCACGGTGTTCCATCTACATTGTTATGGGAAAGACGGATGCCACTGCGGATGCCTACCGACAGCAGTCTGTGGTGCTAGTGCCGGCCAACACGGCAGGCATTACGGTGCACCGGATGCTGACAGTGTATGGCTTTGACGATGCCCCGCATGGCCATGGACATATCACGTTTACGAATGTGCGCGTGCCAGTGGGAAATATGGTGCTTGGTGAGGGCCGTGGGTTTGAAATCATCCAGGGCCGTCTGGGCCCAGGACGTATTCACCATTGCATGCGGTCGATTGGAGCAGCAGAGCGGGCTTTGGACTGGATGTTGATGCGCATCAATGATCCACGCAAAAAGACATTTGGAAAGAAGTTGCACCAGCATGGCGTCATCCTGGAATGGGTGGCACGGTCACGGATGGAGATTGACGCAGCCCGTTTGGTTGTGCTGAATGCAGCGATTACAATGGATGAGAGAGGCCCCAAGGCGGCACTGACGCAGATTGCGCAGGCCAAGGTGCTGGTGCCCAGCATGGCCCTAGCCGTCATTGACCGGGCCGTGCAGGCGTTTGGCGCCATGGGGGTCTGTCAGGACACGCCATTGGCGAATATGTGGGCGGGGATTCGCACGCTGCGTCTGGCGGATGGGCCTGACGAGGTGCATTTACAGCAGATGGGGCGGAACGAAAACAAGAGGGGTGCGGCAGTGACGGAGCAGATCCAGCGGCAGCAAAAGACATCGGAGACAATGCTCAAGGCACGCGGCCTAGCGAAGATGTAGTGTTGAATGTACTCTTCCGAGCTAGTGGTTACCGCAGTGGGTCTGTTGCCATGTCAACACAAACTTTTCATATAGGGCTTGTTTACATCTAGACGCCACTGAAAAGAAAAAAAAAGAATATCGAAAAGAAGAAAAAGGCGAAAAGATTTTTTTAAAACAGACAAAAAGTAAAAGCATAATGGAATCAACAGAAAGCAAGGCGATGAGCATGGCGTACCACCGACAGTTGCTGCAGGCAAAGATGAAGGCGGCAACGACGCATTATGTTTCGCCGTCGGACGGATTGATGAGTCCATGCACGGCAAAGCTGCAGGCGTTCCGGACGAAGCAGGCGAGCAAGTGAGTGTTCATGGTGGATAGAGCGAGGGAGAGGGTGCTAACGGGGTGGTAGGGTAAAGCCAAAGTCGCTGTTTACGCGGGCCATGAAGGAGCGAGTGTTGTAGATGATGGGGGGAGCATGGATTCAGTTTTCAATGTACTATTATTTTTCGTAATGATTATGAATTTTATGTATGGTTAGGCCTTCCAGGCGGTGACAATGTAGACGACGTCTTCGTCGGCGACGACGTGGCTGAGGCCGACGCGTTGTGGGATGTGGCGGGCACTGGCGCCCCAAACGTAGGCGTGCTTAAAGGTGTCTTTGAGGGTGCGGTGGATGCGGTCGCAGACGTCTTCAATGGTGCTCTGGCTGCGGACGATGAGGGCCTCATTGAAGACGGGGTCGATGCCCTTGCGTTTTGTGTAGATGCGGATGAGGCGCAGTTCCTGCCAGCAGCGGTCAATGACGGCGTCGATGCCGAGGTTGAGCTCGCAGCTCATGACGGCCGTGTGCGGCTCGCGGGCCAGCTGGTCGAGGAACTCGAGGGAGACGCTGTCGATTTTGTTGTAGACGTAGAGACAGCGGATATACTTGCGGTGGTCCTTCATGATGACGTCAATGAGGTCGTCGACGGTGGCCTCGTCGTCACGCACGAGCACTTCGCAGTTGAGCATCTTGTAGTCACGCAAAATGTTCATGACCATGCGTTCGTCGAGATGTTTTGGCGGGTTCTGGAAGGTAATCTTGACGCCGCCGGCCTTTTTCACCTTGACATAGATGTTGGGCGGCGTGCGGTTGAGCCGGATCCCGACGGCCTCTAGTTCAGCCTCGAGGAGGGCCCGTTGCTCGTGCTTCTTGGTGGCATCGAGCACCATGACAATCAAATCACTCGTCTTGGCCGCCGAGATTACCTGCCGACCACGGCCTTTCCCCTCCGAAGCACCCTCAATAATCCCTGGAAGATCGAGCAGCTGGATCTCAGCACCTCCATACGACAAGACGCCCGGAATGGCCGTCAGCGTTGTAAAGGCATAGGCTGCCACTTCCGAGCGAGTCTTTGTCACTTTGGATAAAAACGTCGACTTGCCCACGGAGGGGAAGCCAACGAGGGCAATCCGCGCATCACCACTCTTACTCACATCAAAGCCTGCGCCAGGACCACCACCAGAACCAGGACCAGGCTCGAGCAGCTGGGCACGCAAACGTGCCAGTTTCCTATCATTAGCATGGGCCAGCAGCGTCAGAAGCCAGCAACAGACCCTTTCAAAAGGCCCAGATGGTACTCTACAACGGTTATTCTACAATCTATAAAGACTCTCTATTGTACACACCTGTGGCCTTGTTTTCTGTTGCGTTAGCAGCCACTTCTCTTTGCCCTTTGACATACTCTGCGTCCGGCGCATCTCATCTTCGATTCTGCCATTAGCCACATTCTCCTTCACCCTTTTTCCCCCAGTACTCTTTGATCTTGTCCGTAATGTTCACCATTTTGCCGTTTTATGTAAAAGCAAAGAATCTTTTCCATTCTTTTACCAAGTACATATAATATGATGTCATAGTGATAAAGAGAGATGTACCCCGCTTACCCTCGTTATGAATTAAAGATGCGGGAGTAGACGAGTTCATGGCGGCCCATCCACAAGTCCACCATGGGCACTGTCTGCCGAGCCTCGTCCATGCTCATTATCCATGCCGCATCAATAGCCTCTGAAATTTCCCTCTGTACTGCCATGGAGGCCAGCCTCTTTTGGCCCTCAAATGGCCCCAGCCGGCCCGCCCGGATGGCTGCCGACATAAGCGTCTTTACATGGCTCGTCATAAACACCGTTGCCGTCTGCCTTCGTGAGAGCCCCGCCAAGCGCGCCATGGCACCAAAGACTGGCGCAAAGTGGCCCGAGGCCGCGGGCAGCGCTTCTTGCGCCGAGGCCCGCACAGTCACCGCATACCCTCGTAATGGATCCCGTCGGTCGACAGTCAAAACGTCGGCAAAAGACCGCTGCCACAAGGCCAGCAGAGCCCGGCCCTGTGCCACTGACGCCCGCCGAGCGACTGTGCAGAGCACGGTGGCGTCGTAGGCATCATCAATCGACGGAAGGGCCTCGTCGACGTCGGCATCAAAGGCCGCCATGGCAAAGGGCAGGCCGGTCTGTGCAAAGGACGCAATGGACAGCGCCAAAAAAGAAGAAAAGGAAGAAACAGAGCCTTCTTTAGCCGGCTCGTGTGCATAAAAGGACTCGAGGCCACTGCTAAAGGCAAAGGACCCCAGTGGCAAGGCCGAATCCGAAAGCAACAGCAGGAAATGCTCGGCCGAGGGACGGCCCGCAGCCCTCCGCTTTGCTTCTAGCTTCATCTGCAGCTCAGCGACCTGGCGAGCTAGGGCCTCTACGTCGGACTCGGACTCGGACATTCTAATCAATACAAGCTATGTACTACCTCACGTACCATCGGGCAACTCCAAACGCCCCAAGGCAAGTCAAAAGGACAAAAGGACAAAAAAGACAAAAACCAAAGGAAAAAGATAAGACAAAAAGGTAAAAAGAAAAAAGAACAAGACTACTTGCGCAAAATGGCATCGTACATACCGACCAGCCCCGTCACGGCCGCGCCCGCCACGGCGCCCTGCCAGCCACCATACAGAGCCCCATTGATGCGGTCGACGGCCGCGACGCCAAAGACGCCCGAAAACACGTGCTTGTCCATGGCCAGGTAGATCATGAACGCCTTGGCAATGCTAAAGGTCAGCGGGTCGACGTTGTACTCGGAGCGCCGGCTGGCCTTGGTGTTGCGCTCGCGCGCATTCGTCGCCGCCAGGTTGAAAAAGTAGCCGACCAGCGACGGCACGCCCAGCGTCACCAGCGCCCACAGGAGCACCGGCGTCCAGAATGCTGCCGTAAGCATTGCGAACACGTCGGGCACGTGCACAGGCACGGCAGGCACGTGCTGCGCAGCGAGGGTCGTCACGTGGATGCTCGGCAGCACGGCGGGCCGGATTTGCAGCCACTCCGAGGCTGACACGAGCATGGAGATGGTGTAGATGGATGACAGCGCGCGCCGGACGGCGTCGATGCGACCTGCGATGCCCGAGCGCGTTACCAGCGACGCCACGTGGGCCCGGACAGCTGCAGAACTGCGGTCGACGGCCAAAGCGACGTCGGCAGGCGTAGCCGGCAGCGAGGGGATGCGCAGGCCGCGTGCGGGCGTCTGCAGCTCGGCGGCGGCCGGCCCGGACACGGCTGCGGGCGCTGCAGCGGCGTCGGCATCGCCTTCGACACTGGCATCGTCTGCGTCGCTGACATTTGCCAAAGGCGAGCGCATGTACACGGCTGACGATGGCGTCATGGCGCTGGGCTTGCGCGCGGGCGTGGCCGCCAGCGGCGACGCAGCAGAGGCAACGTCCGGCGAGCTGCCACGGCGCGAAACTCGGCGACGCGCCTCTTCGCGCTTGACTGGCGTCGCTGTGCTGCGCTGGCGTATGCTGAAGAAGGGCAGCAGCTGCTTGTGGTCGCGCAGCACCGCCTGGTGCTTCGTCAGGTGCGGCAACAGGGCCGACTCCAATTCGCCCTTGAGCATGTCGCCATATCTGCCCGTCAGCACTCTTTTCTTCTTTTCTGCACGCACCCTGGCAAGTTGGAGAGCCGCGCAAGGTCGACTAGGTCGGCCTTCTTTTGGGAATGCAGCCACGAAGCCATGTCGTCAACAAACTAAGAAAATTTAAAAAAAAAAAGAAAACCGAAAAAGAAAAAAGAAGGGCTTCAACCAGGCGTCTTCCGAGTTCTATTATGATTGTCGCGACGCGTTGTTTATGTGGGGCCCTGCCCCATCATGCCCATCCCTCTGCTTATGTCATCGCCCTCGGCCCAGCGGCGCGGCAGCCCCAGCCCGATCCCGAGGTCGCGGATCGACGGCAGCCGCTCGTGCACCACGTCCGACTGCGACCGCTGGTGCTGCCACCCTAAAGCAGCCGTAACCGCCATGGGGCGGCTGCCGTCCGACTGCGACCGCCCATGCAGTACCTCCGGACGTACCTCTGGGCGCCTCACATGCACCACCTGAGGACGCACGTGCTGCTCATGTACCCCGTTGGGTACCCCTGCGTATGGATAGGGCGCCTGTCCCGGACACAATGGCCGCGGCTCGTTCTGGGCCGGCAGGCCCGTCCCCGGTGCACGTAGCGGCAGCACAGCCACGGGGCGCACAGGCTGGCTTCGTTGCTTGTATCCGCGGTATCTTTTGTCCAGCGGTTCCGAGTCGATCATGTTGGGCAGAATTTCAATGTCCGGGACACCCGGGAGCTGGCCGAGAAAGATTTCGGACTTGATGCGGCTGACAATGGCAATCATCTCCATGGACGAGTAGCCACTTCGGGTACGCTCAAGGAGCCAGGGGGGCGCGTGGATGCCTTCCTTGGCGGCGTCGGACTTTGTGGATTTCGGGGGGTACCCCGTCTTGAGGCAGAGGATCCGCTCCTTTTCGCGGTTGCGAAGGGTGAGTGTCCAGTCCCGGAGAACCGGGAAAGTTCCGTTTTTTTTATTGGTGGTGCTCATGTCCTCGACGCGGTGGATTTGTTCAATGATGAGGGCGGCTTGCTTGAGCGGGTACTCGCGGCTGTTGTGGTACCGGGTGCGCTGGTAGTGTTTCCGGCAGTAATGGACCCAAATATTGTTGGGGATCTGCTTGGTGGATTTTTTATTACGGCCAAAGAACTGCGAAATGGCTTTGCGGAACTTGCGGTCCAGCTGACAGTGCTCGACAAACATGCAATACAGCTCCGATTTATCCTCCTTGTCTTCTTTACTCTCTCTTCCTTCTCTGCCCTCCTTTCCCCCCTTGCCCTCCACGGGAAGACTCCGTCTATTTGTTAGCAGCAATAACATCAAGCCCAACAACCCACTCGAGCTCATCAGGCTCTTCTACCGATGGTGCGATAAACGGAAGCGAAAACGATGGCATGGGATACTTGTTCATTTTTTGGACTCGAAAAACAATTAGCAATACTGGATGGAAATGAGTGAACTGTTCTCATGTATTTATTCTCGTATTTCAACCACCATCATTCATTTTTTTTTTCCTTTTTTTCTTTTACGTTTACTTTTATTAATCTCTTGTTGTATTCACACCCCTCTCCTCCCCTCTTCTTCGTCTCGGCATGTTTTTTATTCATAAATAATCAATAAATGATTGCCTTGCCATCACTACAGAAGAAAATGGACTTTTTTTTCTGAAATATGACATGGCCACGTCCTTTTTGACCAATGTATTCGACGAGAACGTACAGATGAAGACGTAGTGCAACCGAATCACTGATGGTACATGCCTTTTTTTAAAAAAGTCATCAATGTACTTTTCTGGCCTCCTTTCCATCATGGCCCTTGTGGAAAGCACCTCGACCGTCGCCTCCCTTTCTTCCGCTTCTTTTCTTTTTCTCTTCCTCCCACGCCATCTTTCATCCCGTATTGCCGTATGGTTTCAGCACAAAAATAATAAAAAAAAGGTTTCATAGCCTAATGATGAGGTCGTACAAGGGAAAAAAAAAGAGAGAAAGAGAGAGAAGGGGCCAACGCAGCCTGCCGGTGCTTTCTTTTTTGCCATTTGCCCACTCGTTTCAGGTTCATCTTCATTGCCTGGAGCGAAAATACGGTCACCTGGTCGTACATGAACCGTCGGGATACAGAAGCAGCATGCGTTTTTTTTTCTTCCCTCACTTTCTTTCTTTTTCCCTTTTTTTCTCCTACTTCTTCCTTTTCTTTTTTGTATTGGTAGCACCACGAGGAGCTTTATGCATCGGCGTTGTGGTCGAGTTCGAACGGTAGGCCAACAAAGGACCATGGTGCCACCATGGTTTCATCTGACAGGATGAATGTCCATGACTACGTACAACACGCACAACACGCTCGTGGGCGGACGCCCGAGACGACGAGACCATCCGAAAGCGGACGCTGTGGTTTGGGACGACGAGGGCCCCGTGTATCGTTCTGAGCAAGTTTTTTTCTTTTTTTTATATTTTTATATTCCAATGGACGAATGAATGAGAAGAAAAAAAATCATCTATAATTGTAAATGAGTTGTAGGGGGTCGTTGGGACGGTCGCAAGTGCGCCGCTGCATCTTTGAAAAGACTCTGCCAGATAAAAGCCTCGCTCAGAAGCAGCTCCACATCCTTTTCGGTCCAGTCCCGCGTCGGTAGGGCCTGTAAAAACATCATGATGCCCTGGAAATCCATCTCGCGGAGCCGAGCGGACCATTTGACCAAAAACGCCGCACACACATACAAATGGAACTCTGAGAACCCACTCTCCTCGGCCTGCCGTAAGTATAAAAGAGAGAAAAGAAAAGGCTTACCATGTACGTGTCCCACATGCGAATGGTGTTGGCCAGCGACACCTCCCGCATCAACAAACAGTTCATCCAGCGGAAACTAAACTGAATAAACTCGACCTGCTCGTGCTGCAGGTGGCTCGCTAGCGGCTCGTCAATCCGCGCCGTCAAGTCCCGCAGCGCCGCGACCTGCCGCTGGATGCCTGGCTGGTCCACAATGTAATGGTCTTGGATGCCATCCAGCAGCTTCGTCAAGCACCAAAACGTGTCCGCCTCCACCGCATCCAGCACCGACTTGGGCAAATGGCCCGGGTCCATGCCCCGGTCAATGTCCGGATGCGCAATGTAGGTCCCCAGAAAGACATACCAAAACGGACTCACCAAATCGTTAATGCCCTGCACATAGCCACTCGCCGGATGCCGCACCGCCCACACATACAGAATCCGCTCCAGCGACCGCTGCGTCGCATCGTAACCATACAGCTCAATGTGCGGATTCGTGCGTGGCACATCTATGCTAATCTGGTGCCACACGGCCTCGTCACGTGGCACGGCCCCATCGCTGGTCCCAAAGGCCTGCCGTACCCCGTCGAGGTACTCCCGGCGCTTCCGGTCGAGCACCGCCACACGCCGGTCGCTCGCCACCGGCAGATACCCCAGCAGCAGCTGCCACGTCATCGCACGCACCTCGCTCGGCACGCCGGACCACGCCAGCTTCCGCAACGCCGCCAAATTGATCGACGACGCCTGCAGCAGCCCCTTGAAGCGCCCAATGCGCTGCAGCCGCGCCTCCGCGCCATGCGCATAGTCGACGAGGTGCAGGGCGTTCGCCGGGTCCCGGACAATGTCCCGGAACTGCGGCCGCAGCGTCTTGCCCATGCTCTTCTTGGGCACAGGGAACGAGTGCGCCGGCCGCTCGGTCGCAATGTCGGCGCTCGACAGACGCCGGTCGGCGTTACGGTCGGTGGTCGGACCGGGTGTGGCTGGGTGTGGCTGGTGTTGTGGCGGGTGCCGGGTCACGTGAGGAAGCCCAAAATCGTCGCCATCGACGTTCCAGTCGCCGTCAGTGCTGGAGAGGAAGCTGGCGTAGGCTGTGTGGGTGTCGCGTTTGCGCGAGGGCGTCTCGGCGCGCGCCCCGGGCCGTGCAGTCCACGGCGACGAACTGTTGTCAGTGGTGAATTCTCCGGCGCTGGGCGACGCACCCTACTGTTAGTCCTGCGTGCGGTGGGGTGAGCACGTACCGACCTCGACCATTTCCTGCCGTCAGTACGGGCGTCGCGGCGGGGGGAACGCACCTGTGGCTTGTTGTCCATGATGTCGAGAGTACGCGGGGTACGCGCTGACGAGGGCGTCGTTAGTAAGCCCTTACATAAGCGATAAGGTACGGCAGATATATAATCATTAATAAGCCATTGGGGTACGCTGGTACAATATCCTTAGTAAGCGACGCAGTCTTTGGCAGCGCGAGGCAGGCGCGTGGACTGGAGACGACTGAAGATGAACACGGACGACTTTGACGACTTGTGGGTGGGCGCAGGGGATGCGACGGGGCTAATGAAAGGTACGACGAGGTGCCGGAGGCGCCAGAGGCGGTTACCGGGCCAGAGGCGGTGGGGGAAGCGTCAAAAGAGACGAATGTAGTGAAAGAGACGAAAGAAGCGACAGACGACGCGCCGACGACGACGACGACAGCAGCGGTGGCACCGGCGCCGGCAGTGGAGGCCCCGGCCGAGCCGGCGTACGGCCCGGTGTCCAAGGAAGACGGGTATGCTAGTTAGTTTCCTTTCCGTAGACATAATAAATTAACGGCAGCAAAATGTTCATTGGCGGGCTCAACTGGGAGACGACGGACCGTATGTGTGGTGGAGCGCGTGGTAGCGACGAATCTGACGGGCAGAATCCATGAGCGAGTACTTTTCGCAGTTTGGCACGGTCTTGGAGTGCACGGTGATGCGCGACGGCGTGACGGGCCGGTCCCGCGGCTTTGGCTTCCTGACGTTCAAGGACCCCAAGACGGTGAACCTAGTCATGGTCAAGGAGCACTTTCTCGATGGAAAGATTGTGCGTAGCATTCTCTTTCAAAGTTATACAAAAGCGTTAAAGAAGCGCAAGCTAATGACCAGATCGACCCCAAACGCGCCATTCCCCGCGACGAGCAGGAGAAAACGTCCAAAATCTTTGTCGGCGGCGTCTCGCAGGAGTGCACCGACGTCGAGTTCCGCGAGTACTTTGCGCAGTTTGGCCGTGTCATCGACGCCACCCTCATGATGGACAAGGACACGGGCCGTCCCCGCGGCTTCGGCTTTGTCACGTTCGAGTCGGAGGCCGGCGTCGATGCCTGTCTCGCGACGCACCTCGAGATCCACGGCAAGCCCATGGAGGTCAAAAAGGCACAGCCTCGCGGCAACATTCGCGAAGAGGAACCCGTGCGCCCCCCGCCGAAAAAGGGCTACGAGGACGTGCACGGGGCCTAC
Organism: Chrysosphaeria jannelii; assembly: GCA_020002325.1. Taxonomy (NCBI): domain Eukaryota; kingdom Fungi; phylum Ascomycota; class Sordariomycetes; order Ophiostomatales; family Ophiostomataceae; genus Chrysosphaeria; species Chrysosphaeria jannelii. Next base: position 58,103 of record JAGKRY010000042.1, on the reverse strand, counting down.
GCCAACGGCATGACGCCCCAAGCCATGGCACAGTCGTGGCACAACATGCGGCTTTACTTTATGATGATGCAGCAGCAAATGGCCATGGCTGGCTCCAACCAGACCATGATGCAAATGATGCAGCAACAGCAGATGCAGCAGCAGCAGCAAATGGGCCACTATAACATGGACTACGACCAGCAGGCACAGGGCATGCCACAGGGCAGTCAGGGCTCGCAGGGCACCCCCCAGCAGCAGCAGCCCCAAAACCAAGGCCCCCAGCCCAGCCAGGGCCCCAGCCAGAGCCACAGGGGCTCTGTCCCGCCTGAAACAGACACTGAAAAACGCGCCCCTGCAAACGCCCCCACCGGCCCCAAAAACCCCGGCCGTTCCGGCTCCAATTACCGCGGCGGCGGCCGCAACTCCAACCGCGGCTTCCACCCCTACTCTCGCTCATAGTCCCCCCTTCTTTTTCCTTCTTTGCATCTAGAATATACAAGTTTTTTTTTACCCTTTTTCACCATAAATGTACTCATCGCCTTCGTCGTCGTCTCGGCTCCTCCCCTTCCCCCTCCACCGACGCCACCGACGACGCCACACTCGCCCGGCTGCCCCGCCGTACATGGTGCTCTTGCACCATATACCGCGTCTCTGCTGGCACTGACACTGGAACTGGCGTCGGCGTCATCCGTCCATGTACGCTCGTTCGCACCCGCGACAGCCCCGGCCCGCTCGTGTCTACACTGATCCGCCGCGGAATAGACGACGTCTCTCGTCCTACATAGCTCTCCCGTTCTACCCTCTCCACCCGTCGAGCTCCCACTTCCGTCCCCTTCGTCCGGTACTGCCCATACTGTCCATACTGCTGCCCGTACCCACCCGTCCGCGCTGATATCACCGGCGTCGATGTCGCCGGCTGCAGCGTCCGTCGCCGCGCCCGTCCCGCCGCCCCCTGCGTCGCTGAGCTCAGCGACGATATCGACGACGTCGAGTTCAGCGACGACCGCGACGATACACTTGACAGCGCCGGCGCCGTCTCCGTCCCCTGCGTCTCATGTAGCCGCACAATCTCTGCCGCCAAGTTTCGCACCAGCACCGCCGAGTCTTCGTCCGCCAGCCGCTGAATCGTCTCAAAGAGCAGCGCCAGATGCATCCGTCCGGCCCGTACACCACTCACCCCCATCTCCACATCCGAATTGTCCATGATGCTCCGCACTAGACGCAAGAGATTCAGCCGCACCACCGCCTTCTTGTGCACAAGCTTCGCCGTCACGCCGGCATACATCTCTGCCTGTGCTAGCTGCGTCGCCAGCGACGGACTCAGCCGCAACACCTTCAGCAATGGCTCCAGCACATTTGGATCAAACGCATTCACCTTGCCCTGAAAACAAGCCACCATCGCCGCCTTAAACCGCCCCCCATCCGCCAAATGCGCCTCCACCTTGGCCGTCTCCTCCTGCAGCCACACGTGGATCGCATCCAGCGCTGTCACCTGCCAGTAGGGGTCCCCCAAAAGAGAAATATAAAAGTCCAAGCCCTTATTCTGCCACAGGTACCGCCGTCCTTTGCTCCCCGAATGTGCCATGTCGCAGAGAATTGGCAGCGCAAACTCCTTGGGCGGCCGCTCCGTCTGCATAATCTTGAGAAGCAGCGGTATGATCCCATTCACCGCTGCATACTCCTGCCTCTCCTTGCTCAACCGGCACAGATTAAACATTGTGTTGAGCACCTGGTTCGAAATCTCCCGGAAATTGGCCACCTGCCGTCGCATGCCCTGCGACAGCAGGTCCATCAGAAAGTCAATAGCATCCGCCATGTGTAGCGACTCTAGCGTCGTCGACAGCATCGACAGGTTCTTGATAAACTTGAGCATCGTTACCTGGTGCGTCGGCGACATCCGTCGCAGGTCCTTGAGCACTGTCTTGAGCACCTGTCGGTCCGCCACAGCTTCTTTTACGTAGTTCTCTGCCTGCGAAAACAGATAGAAAATGTTGACAATCCGCCCCTCAATCAGCTCCGACAGGTCTGTCCTCTCTTCGTCCAGCACCTTGTGCAGCACCAGTGCCAGAGGGTCTAGGATGTTGCTTCGCGAAAAGATGCGGCAAAAGTCGTTCTTCGGCGTTGGCCCCTGCAGCTCAAACACATTCCAGATGCCATTCACACCAATCAACACCAGGTCGCTCGACATGTCATAGTCCTCGTCCAGAAACTCCACCAGCACATTCAAACCACCGGCACTAACAAACATTTGCAGCGTCGTCGTCGATGTCTGGTACATTTGCCGCACAAAGGCTGCTGCTTCCAGGCGAATCTCGTTAGAGTACTGTCGCGCAGCAAACTTTGTAATAATGGGAATGCCTCCCACAAAGCACAGGTTCTCCTGGATCTCCACATCGTCCATGATAATGGCATTCACAATCTTGAGGAGATGCAAAATCATCTGCTGCCGGCTCTTAACCGTACACAGCTCTAGTATTTCCAGCAGCGGAAGCAGCCCATGCGCCCCAATCACCAGGTCCTTTACCTCTCCATTCTCCCACAGCATCGCCAACAAATCTTCCGTCAGCTCCGACAGATACGCCTCGCTCTCCGTCGACCGCAGGGTCCGCACCAGCTGCTCCACCCGCTCAGCCAGCCGTGCATGCCGGTCCCGCACAATGTTGGCATCCAAGTCCATCTCGTCCCAGCCGGGATCCATCTCTGCAAACGGATCATCCTCATCTTCCTCGTCGCCCAGCCACGATCCATGCGACAGCTTCGACAGCAGCATCAGGCCGTCCTCTGAGCCTGCCTCGCTCACCGCCCGGTCAGGAACATTCCCATTTGGCCCGAAAATGTCGGAAAAGTCCTCATCGCCTGCCTTTTCGGCAAACCTCTCAATTTCCAGCGACGATCCCGTCCGCGCCGTGCTGCGGTCCGAGTTTGCCGCGGGACGAGACGACGGCCGCTGTACACTGCCATTCGACGACGAATGCGTCGAGCGTGGCAGCGTCGTCAGATCTGATGGATGGAACAGCTGTGGCGAGTCCTGCGGCGTGCTCAGCGACCGTGACAGCTCGCTACGGGGCGTGCTCAAGGGCGCCGGTGTTTTCAGACCTTTTTCAACCTTTTCTGGGCCCCGTAGCACCCGGTTGAGACGCGTGCTGGTAAAATCCAAGTCACTCTCTGCCAGCAGGTCCGAGTAGTCCTCTGTCGGCTGCTCCTGGTACACAATCTCTGGTCTTTCAAACTTGCTGGCAAATGCTAGCTTGAGAGGGAACCTCGACGTCGGCGTGGAAAAGTTGGACGTGTCCGACGCCGGCGAGGCCAGCTTCCCCCGGAGATACTGTGGCGATGTAATGCCCACAAACGTGGGTGGTGGCGACGTCATAAAGTTGTCAATCATGGCCGGCGCCATCTTGCTCATGGGCAAGGGCCGTCCTTTTGTCGCCGCGGCAATGGCTGCTGTCACAGCGGCCCTGTCGGACGTGTGCATCAACGGCCGGATGGTTTGCTCCTGAAAGTCTGTGTCATCCCTACCCTTGTCACGCTCGTCTCGTCCACGGAGCGGCCCTTTAATGGTCATGACCAGCTCATTGTCGGCAGAATCACCGCCGACATCGCTGTCCCAGGCCCCAGACGACGTCCTAGACTCTGTGGCATACTGCTTCAGCTTCTCGCTCGACAAGAGCCCCCCGAAGTTGTCCTGCGGCTTGAGGTTTTCCAGGGCGGTCTTGGAAATGGCCGAGGCAAAGTCATTGTCCCAGTTATCCTCGTCTGTGGCCTCTGGTGGAGCCAGGATGTCGCCCATGGGCCGAGGCTTCGCAGGCAGCGGTCTACGGCCATCTGTGAAGCGCAGCGGCTGGCTCGGCGCCTGTCCGGAGCTGTCTGACCCTGTCGTCGAGCGGATATTGCCGTCGGACGACTCGAGGGCCTTGTTCCACCGCACAACCTCCTCGACAGCGTCCGAGGGGTTCTTTGAGGCTGGTGCGTCGCTCCGACGGCAGCCAACAATCCACTGGTGCCGACTGAGTTTCTTGGCCGACACCCGCAGATTGGGGTCTTTCTGGAAGCACTGCATCAAAAAGTCCCGTGCAGCCTATGATTAGCACGTCTTTTGCCCTTTTGTCCTTGTCCTACGGATACGTACTGCTGAGACGCCCTCGGGCAGGGGCGGGTGGTCGTCGTTTACAATGGCAAACAACGCCGGCATGGCTGCTAGGTTATGGTACGGCGGCTTGCCCTGCAGAAGCTCGATGACAGTGCATCCAACGCTCCAGATATCAGACGCCGACGTGGCTCCCGACAGCTGGATGATCTCGGGAGCCATCCAGTAGGGCGTGCCGACCACCTGGGCCTCTTTATCAGGACCTGCAAGGCTGCTTGTCGAGACGCCAAAGTCGGCGAGCTTGACGGAGCCGTCCTTGGTGGTCAGGATGTTGGCGCCCTTGATGTCCCGGTGGATGACGCCCTGGTCGTGGAGATACTGCAGGCCCTGCAGCACCTGGGTCATGTAGACACCCACCAGGTTCTCGGGAAACTTACCGTAGGCCTTGCAAATGGAATGCAGCGAGCCGTTCTCGCAGTATCTTTCTATTAGCACTTACAAACACACGAATACAGCGTCGACACGCACTCGAGAATGATGTTGAGACAGTCTGCGGACTTGACAAAGCCAATGTACTTGACAATGTTGTCGTGCTGCCTGTCAGTACGGTCCCTCTCGCACAAAAACGCCTATATATGTACATGTAGATTCTTGAGGAGATCGATTTCGGCCTGCTGTCAGAACACACGGCATTTGCCCGGCAGAACAAACCTCAATCATTCGCAGCTCGCTCTTGGGCAGGTCGGCCAGCTTGATCTGCTTTACGGCCACGGCCTCGCCTGTCCCCCAATTAAACGCCTTGTACACAGACCCAAAGGCGCCCTTGCCAATACAGTCCCCTAGACAGTAGTCCTTGAGGCCCGGGTCCTGTAGCGCCCCCGATCGCTCCCGGCTCGACACAACATTGCTGTTGCTGACGGCTTTCCGGAGGCCCGTGTCCTGTTTCTGCACCGGAAGGGCCGTCTGCTGGCCCGAGCTGGTGCCCGGCCGGTGTGAGACTTCCCTCCGCGACACACGGGCCGTCATCCGCGAGAGTAGCGGCTGTCCGTCGGCTTTATCATACCGGTTCTCTCGCTCTTTTATCTCTTTAATCTCCTTTGCCTCTTTTGCGTCCTTGCTCCGTCTCGGTGCCCGTCCCTCGGGAGACTCCGTCCGCAGGCCCCTCTCCTTTCTAAACAGCGGAATCCGCTCTGTTGTCTGCGAAAGCCTGCCCAACACCATGTTGCCAACAAACGTCTACTAATGTGTGACTGATGTATGTCCAGCGGCGTTCCGTGTCGCCATCAACTATTCAGAGGGCATTGGAGTCTGCCAAAAAAAAAGAAAAAAGAATAAAACCAATAAAAACCAATAATAAACCCAATGTACAATGTAAAAGATGGAAGATGCAATGCTCAGATAGATGGCTCAGGAACGAGCGACGATGGTGAAGTCGAGGTGGGGCCTGGCCAGCACCTACGAAATTTGCGTCAACAAATGTTTCACCAAGCACATTAATCAAAAAAAAAATTAAAAAAAAGTTTAATGAATGAACGATGCCCTTTCTTCTTCTTCTTCAGCCCGTAAATGACACAAAATAAACAACACTAAACCCTTTCCAGCCCACTTCTCCTACACTAGTGCCTTACATTGTAAAAGCAAAAAAACAAAAAAAATATCATGATCGACCTTGGTCTGGTCCGCATCAAGAAACTCCTCCAGCATGGCCCCGAGCCCCTATGGACGGCCATCCATGTGGCTGGCACCAATGGAAAGGGCTCCGTCTCGGCCTATCTCTCAGCCATGCTCCATGCCCGTGGCCTGCCCTCGGCTCGCTTCAATTCCCCCCATCTTATAGACCCATGGGACAGCATCGTCCTCAATGAACGCTCTGTCTCACAGAGCGTCTTTGCCAAGGCACAGAGCACCGTCCAGCAATGGAACATCCAGCACAACATTCATGCCACCGAGTTTGAGCTCCTCACAGCCACGGCCTTTTCCATCTTCACCACTTGGGCCACTGCAAAACCTTCCTATGTCGTCGTTGAATGCGGTCTTGGTGGGACTACAGACGCCACTACGGCTATGCGTGCGTCCCGTGCCGCTACCATCATTACTCCCATCGGTCTGGACCACCAGGGCTTCCTCGGCTCATCAGTCGCCTCCATTGCAGCCCACAAAGCTGGCATCATGCAGCCCAACGTCCCCTGCGTCGTCGACCCTTGTAATCGTGACAATGCAGACATCCGATCTGTCCTCGAGGCACATGCAGCGTCTACAGGGACCCCCCTCGTCTATCCTGACCCTGCCACCATTGTGCCAGACCCTTCTGTCCTTGCCTTTCTCGAGCCACACCAACGCAGCAATCTTGCTTGTGCATACACTGCCTTTCGTCTGGCCACCGGCTTGGAAACCCGTCCAGACGATGGCCCATGGCTCGCATCCATTGCACGCTCCCTGCAATGGCCTGGCCGTCTCCAAACCATCAATATAGGACCCCTGCTCGAATGCCCATCCTTTCCCATACTGCTCGATGGTGCCCACAATGCCCAATCAGCTGAGGTCCTAGCTGCCTATGTCCAAAAACACCTCCGACCAAAGGGGCTTGTGACGTGGGTCCTGGCAGCGTCCCACGGTAAAAACATTCACGAAATCCTCTCCCTTCTCTTGCAGCCACAGGACTCCATAGCTGGCGTCACATTCGGCCCCGTCAAGGGCATGCCTTGGGTCCGCCCAGCCCACCCCAACGCCCTATTGCAGAGTGCCTCTTCCCTTGGTATACCCCAGAAAAATATCATGGGCCAAGTGGACGACGGCGCTGCAGACCAACCGGGCACCTATGACCCTGCACACCTCCTCGAGTCTCTGCAATGGGCGTCGTCACGGCCAGGCTCCGTCGTCGTGGCAGGCAGCCTCTACTTGGTTTCGGAAGTACTGCAACGGCTTCGGCAAAAAGGCGTCGATGTAGGATTGCCCGCGGAATAAATTGTATTACATTTTGCTTTTTTCATCACCGTTCACCGCATTCTTTACAAAAGCAACGGCATCCGTCATCATGTCACTGCTAAACTCATGGCCCACGCCATCATACACCCGATCTAGTAGCTCTATATCAAGATCCTTCCACGTCCGTGCTGCCTCTTCCAGCACCCTTATAAATGGCCCTGCCACCCGCTCATACGGCACAAGCTTGTCCTCGCGCCCAGAACACAATAGGAACCGCTTTCCCTTTACCACACGCAGATTCTCATGCATGCAATCTGCGTCCTTTACCGGCCATATGGAATCTTCTGCTCCCAAAGTCTTTGCCTTGGGGTCGTATTTCTGGCACAACGTTACCAACGGCAAGGGGAAGTCTGTTGTCCCCAGAAAGGGGCCTTCCTGGTAGGTCGCCAGCTTGGATAGACGTGCCCGATCTGTCAGCAGTGCCGTGTAGTCCGGACAGGCAATGACAAGAACGCCCGCCGTGACTCTTTCATCGGCAAAGAGCAGCTGCCAGCCACTGTGGCCGCCAAGCGAGACGCCCAGCACGAGATGCTGCGTGACCTCGACATGGCCGGGCAGGACGCCCTCGTAGGCCGGCACAATATCCATGAGCAGCTGCGTGTCCAGGACAGCGCCCCTGATGATGCCAAACATGTCCTGGGCATGGGTCTCATTGCCCTGGCGCCATGCATCGTTGGCCAGCTCAGAAACAAGACGGGAGCCGTGGTTCCGCTGGTCAAAGGCTGCGGCTACGAGACAATGGCGGCGGCCCCTCCGAGACGCCTCGCCATTGGCCGCCTGGATGCAGCGGATGCCAATGTCGGCCATACGGGCCCGAGTAGCGAGACGCGGATGGTGCAGCCATAGGATCGAGACGGACTCGGTTGAGGGCTGGATGGCATCGAGTCCGTAGAGGTCTACGAGGATGCCCGCGATGGCCACGGTCTTTACAGAGACATTATTTTCACTCATCATTGCTATTATGGGCCATTGCCAAAGGCATTCTTCCACTGTTTGATGACAAGAATGTCTCCACCGGAAGACCCCACTACTGCTATCCGGCTGTAATAAATGCTGCCCCGCCTGGTCAACACTGCTTTATCTGAATCATGGCTCCTCTTCACGTCGGCGACGCGTTCCCCGCGAATGTGACCTTTAGCTACATTGTGCCCACGGGCGACGCCGACTTTGGTGTCTGCGGCATGCCTGTCACGTACGATGCCAGCAAGGGTGGGTTTCTACGGCGCTTCCGGCCCTGCTAACGACAGAATTTGCCGATAAAAAGGTCGTCCTTGTCGCTGTCCCCGGCGCCTTTACGCCGACGTGCCAGGAAAAGCACGTGCCCTCGTACATGGCGCGGCTCGGCGAGTTTGCGGCCAAGGGCGTCGACCAGATCATTGTCATTGCCAGCAACGATGCGTGGGTGATGTCTGGCTGGGCCAAGGCCAACAACATCAAGGACGCCTCCATTGTACGTGCACATTCGCTTACAAGACTTTACTAACGGCAGCTCTTTATGAGCGACGCCAACGTCGCCTTTAGCAAGGCACACGCCTGGATCAAGCCGGACGGCGACCGCACGGACCGGTATGCCCTTGTCGTTGACCACGGCAAGGTTACGTACGCCGGTGCGGATCTCCAGGGCGGCATTGAGAACTCTGGGGCCGAGGGTGTCCTCGCCAAGATGTAGTTTACATTATGCAGGCAATAGCAATAAAGCAGAGAGTATTGACCAGTCACAGGCCGCCTTCTAATACATCTTAGATGATGTGGCGTCACACTTGCAGCCTTGGCCCATTTTTTCCTCAATAAAGACGTCGCCCAGGACAACAGGCTACCTTGCAAGTATGCACAGAGTCCTTGCTGCTGGCGACGTTTCCAGCAGGCCACTCAGCCACTGCAAACTGCTACGCCGTTTTGCAAATCCAACGTACCGCAGGTACCATGGACGCGCATTGGTCATCCTAGTTCTGAAGTGATGAGGCCTGAAGGCGGCAGGTGCGAACGGCTCCGCTGGGGTCTCTCGTTTTTTAATTTTAATTTTTTTATTTCTTTTTGCAACGATCCCCAAGTCGCTCCTTTTTTCACACATTGTCCTGTTCCTCTTTTTGTCATTATTATATTTTATTTTACCATGGGTCTCCCGTACGTAGCCGTCCCTGCCCACTGCCACTGACCATAGATTATTCGTCGCATCGGAAGGCAAAGCGTCGGGCCAGACCATCGGATCGACGGAAACGTCGCGCCCTTCTCCCAACGATGCCGGCGCGCATTACGAGCGTCTCCGCGACTTTCTGTCCGGCGCACCGACCAGCACGGGCGCCACGACCGGCTCGGCGGACCCTGGCATGGCCACGGCCCGTCCGGCGACTGTGCGGGCCCGTCTGGCCGAACGACGCCGCCCGAATGAGCTGACCAACGACCCGTCGATATCGCGTCTCCTGTCGGCTACCGAGCTCATCCTCGACCGGTCGCGCTCCCGTGCCGTGCAGCTGCAGGGCCGGCTGGAGGGCCCCGAGCCGATGCAAGGCACAGAGCAGCGAACACAGGGCGTGTACGGCAGCACGCCCATGCAGATTTTCAACGAACAAGGCGTACGTCGCACACGTTTTTGGGGGGAATAACACTAACACGCGCCAGATGGAGCGGCCGCTGCGGCGGCACCGGCTGTCGCGAATACGCGAGCCGGGCCAGCCGGCATCGCCACAGTGGCTGTCTGTCCTCAACGAGCTCGTGAGCGACTTTCAAGCTGACGGTGGCGCCGACAGACACGACGAACAGGCGCGTCCGCTCACACGGGCGCAGCACGAATGGATCCGGCGCGAGAGAGCGACGCCGGCAGAGGCAGACGCGATGGATTCTGCGTCGGCAATGCAGATTTCTACGGATAACGGCAGCACTACTGATGCTCGCATGGCGACGGAGGACTACGCGAGCCTAGAGGACGCGTGCGACCGGCCCGAGGGATCTGCATACCGGTCGACAGACGCCACGAGTGGCGGTTCGGCTGTGGGAAGCCGGTCGCACACGTATTACGGACGGGGCACGACGCCGGCGCAGCCCGCGTCTGGCGTGTGGTGGGCGGGCAACGACCCGAGCCAGAGCCAGGGCCCGAGCCAGAGCCAGGGCCAGAGCCAGAGCCAGAGCCAGAGCCAGAGCCACAGCCAGAGCCAGAGCCAGAGCCACAGCACCGGGCCGCACCAATAAGGCAGAAAAGTTTGCTTTGTTTGAGTTCGTCTTCATTCATATTTATTTTGCGTTTTATTGTGACGTCACTGGCGGATCATTACATAATAATGACATGCACGTCCGGGGAAAGTGGGCCCTCCAGCTCTGCTGCAAGGCTCGAGCCGAGGCTCTGCGCAGGGGCGGTAACTTCAAGTACGAGGTACAATATAAAAGGCACATGACCCGCCCTGGGCCATCCCCAAACTGCACAGCGTCATGGCGGTCCCTTCCAAGACGTTCACACGGACCCAGGTAAAAGACTCGGCCACGACGGCTGACGGGCCTGTTTTGTTCATCATCGACACCATTGTCTACGACGTGGCGGACTTTGTCGACGCGCATCCTGGCGGTGAATTTGTCCTGAGACAGGTTGCCGGCACGGATGCCACGACGGCCTTCTACAACCTGCACCGCCAGGAGGTGCTGGAAAAGTACCGCGACCAGCTGGCCGTGGGCGCCATTGCCGGCGAAACACCGTCGATTCTGCGGCCGCAGGCGGGCGACCTGTCCCTGGTGCCGTATGCCGAGCCCCTGTGGCTGTCGCCGGCCTACAAGAGCCCCTACTTCAGGGCGTCGCACTTCCGCCTGCAAAAGGCCCTGCGGCTGTTTGTCGACGTCTACAACACGCCCGAGGCCCAGGAAAAGGAGCGCTCGGGCGAGCACATCGGCCAGGCGTACATTGACCGCATGGCCAAGATGGGCCTCCTGCACATGCGTCTCGGCCCGGGCAAGCACCTGCACGGCCTCAAGATCTTCGCATCCGACGAAAACCCCGACGGCGTCATGGACGGCAGCGAATTCGACTACTTCCACGACCTGATCATCACGCAGGAGTTTGTGCGCTCCGGTGCCCGTGCCTTCCAGGACGGCAATCTCGCGGGCCTGACCATTGGCCTCACCGTCATGCTGCACTATGCCAACGACTCGGCCCTGCAGCGGCGCGTGCTCGACGAGTGTCTGTCCGGCCGCAAGAAGATTTGTCTGGCCATTACCGAGGCCTTTGCTGGCTCGGACGTGGCCAATCTGCGGACCACAGCGACCAAGACGGCCGACGGACAGCACTACGTCATCAACGGCACCAAGAAATGGATCACCAACGGCGTCTTTTGCGACTACTTCATCGTCGGCTGCCAGACAGACAGGGGCATGACTGTCTTTTTCGTCGAGCGAGGCAACGGCGTCGAGACAACACCCATCAAGACGAGCTACTCGTCCGTTGCAGGCACGGCCTACGTGACCTTTGACAACGTCACCGTGCCGGCCAGCCACATGATGGGCAAGGAGAACCAGGGCATCTACGTCATCCTGTCCAACTTCAACCACGAGCGATGGAGCATGGTCTGCAGCGTCAACCGCTTCTCGCGGCTCGTCGTCGAGGAGTGTCTCAAGTGGGCCCATCAACGGCTCGTCTTTGGCAAGAGACTGATTGACCAGCCCGTCATTCGTCTCAAGTTGGCCAGGATGATTTCGCTTGTCGAGAGCCACCAGGCCTGGCTGGAGCAGATTACGTCGCAAATGTGCCAGTTGCCGCATCACGAGCAGGCCAAGGTAATGGGCGGCCCCATTGGCCTGCTCAAGATGAGCTCCACACGAATGGCGCATGAAATTGCCGACGAGGCCGTGCAGATTTGGGGTGGTCGTGGCCTTACGCAGACGGGCATGGGCCGTGTTATTGAAAACTTTAACCGCACCTACAAATTCGACGCCATTCTGGGCGGTGCCGAGGAGGTCCTCGGCGATTTGGGCGTCCGCCAAGCGATGAAGGCCATGCCCAAGGCCATGTTATAATATAGTAGGGCTGTTTAGGTATATGCATGCGTTACTTGGTATCATTCTCATCTACACGTTTTCCCGCTTTTTTCTTCTTCTCGTATGCCCCCGTCTCTCCTCGTCTATGCGACCATGGCCTCGGGGCAGTTGGCGCGGATGTGGCCGACACCGTTGCATCCGTAGCACACCCTCTCGCCATTGGCCACCTTGACGCTGCAGGCACTCGAAATGTGGCCCTCCTTTCCACAGTTGTAGCACTTGATGTTCTGGGGGCAGTCACGCTTCATGTGGCCCACCTCGTTGCAGCTGAAGCACTTGTTAGCCGACCCAGCACCGCTCTCGCCCTGCGGAAGGGGACAGGCAGCCTGCAGGTGTCCCGACTCGCCACAGTTGAAGCAAGCACGGTCACCTCGGCCCGCGGAAAAGCTATTGCTGCCGCCCGATGGGCAGTCACGCGACAAGTGACCGTAGCCCTTGCAGCTGAAGCACTTGGGACCCTGGCCCTGACCTTGGTTCTGGCCCTTGGGCGCCGTGCAGTCACGCGCCAGATGGTTCTCCTGTCCACACTTTTTTTTCCCATTAGCTCCACGCACATACATCATCATCAGCATCACTCCCTACGTTATGGCATGTCTTTGGAGGACGGCTATTGTTGCCACTCGGGGCTTCCGTACAGTCTCGGCCTACCCATCATCAGTCTTTTCTTCTCTCTCGCTCTTTTTTTTTTCTACCCACTCAAATGTCCTTCTTGGTTGCAGTTGTAGCATGTCTTTGGGGGTGCCTTGGGACATGACCGGGCCTTGTATTCACATTAGCCATGTCTTCGTCTCCTCCTCCTTCTTCTCTTTTCTCACCATGTGGCCGGTATCACCGCCTATTTTTGTTAGTCAACGCCACCATGTTGTGCTACTCTTACAAGTATAGCAGCTCGGAACAGACGCTTCAGCAGAGCTCATCTTTCTTTATTTTCTTTTCTTTTATTTTTTGAAGAAAAACCGTTGAACCCAACTGAAAAAAAAAACCGTCGTGAAAAAGAGATAGTATTGAAAAAAAAAAGTGGAAAAGAGGGGCCCAATGAGAATTTTCAAACAAAAAAAATTCACGACGTCAGAAAAAAAGGAAACACACGGCCAATAACCAACGCCTAGGCCCTATGGAACGGTGAAAGGGGGGCCTTTTACAGCACTCTCGTTTCCTTTTTCCATGACAAATCTGAGTCCATTTCAAACAACAAAAAACAAAGAGTAAATAAAAGTGGGATGGTGCTCTGTAGCCAAAAATATGGGGCAACCCGGGATCGAACCGGGTGCCTTCAGATCTTCAGTCTGACGCTCTCCCAAATGAGCTATTGCCCCATTGCTTATTTTTTTCTTTTAGTTTCGTTTTATATAGGATTTCTCTCCGAGGTTCTAGGAAGTTTGGCGGCTGGGTCGGAAGCTGCATACAGGTTATACTTGGGAATGTTTTATTTCGTGGTGGAAAGCTCAGTTTGGGGCCTTGCAGAGGGATATTTCTGTCCGGTAGCCAGTCCGGCATCGTTTGAGCTTCGGGTTTTGTGTAGATGTAAAATAAATCAAAGTCAAAGTCAAAGTCATAGGAAGTTTGGCGAATCGGGTGGGATGGAAGCTGCATACAGGTTATATCTGGGAACGTTTTATATTTCGTGGTGAAGAGCTCAGTTTGGGGCCTTACAGAGGGATAATTCTGTCCAGTAGCCAATCCGGCGTCGTATGAGCTTCGGGTTTTGTGTAGACGGAAAATAACTCAAAGGCAAAGTCAAAGAGGTTTTTTTTTGGGAAGCAATCTATGGATGGGCATTGACTCTTTTTATTCTATAGTATTTTTAGGGCTTCTTCTTCTTAGCCGGCCGAGCTCCCTCTGGACAGCCCGATGAACGGTCTGGGCCGAAAGAGAAGCTCCCACAGAGCTATTAAACTCTTGTGTTAATTTGCTGTATGTCCAAGTGGGGTTGAGGAGATGCATGATTCTTATTCTTTCCCTCCCAGGAGTCCGCAGCCGGCCGCTCTCCGTCAAATACTCATTTTGAAGAGGCCGTTTTGGAGTTGCAGGCTCCTCCACCTCTAGTGGCTCTGGTGTCGATGCCCTAGGCGTTGTTGATGGCATTGTGGGCTTGGGCACAATTTCTACCATTACAGGTATTGGGGGCGGAATTAATGGCATCAGAGGCATTAAATACATTTGAGCAGGAGGAACCATTGGCATCATTGGCTTGGGGGGTATTAAATGCATTGGTGGCGGTGGATGTATTGGTGGCCTAGGGGGGGCAAAGGAGGCCATAGGAACTGACTGAGGGATAGCAATAGCATTTTTTGATTGAACCGAAGCCCCAGCCTAGACTGTATACCAGTTCCCGTCCTTTCTCTATAGAAGCAGCTCGAAAATGCTAAAATGGGCTGTACTCAATGACATGGAATCTCGTTTATTTTTTTAAATTGTGAAGACCTTTGGAGAGAGCCTCGTGTCTCTTGTTTTTCGAGACTTTTGTTTTGGGGGATCACTTTTGTCGTAAAGCTAGAGATAAAGACAAAGTAATCCCTGAGTGGATCTTTGCCACGAGTTGTGTCATTATTTCTAACAGCAGCCCTTACATATTTATTAATCGGCCAAGGGGTTTTCAGTCTCTATTTGATGCTGTTACTTTCTTCTGCATCCATAAGGCCTTGTAGATGCAATTTGTCTCGTTGGTGGGTTTGCACCAATGCTCGAGGGTACAAGTCCTCCCTAGGGAATGGGGTGCAAGGACTTTCCAAAGCCTGCCCTCATTTTTTTCACACCCTCCTTCAGCTTGAATATGGTGGCCTGGTAAGTCCCATCTTCATTAACAGTGATACATTTAGATTTAATACATTTTTTAGCCATAAAATGATTCATTGAGTGGACATAGAATGAGGTTTATATTTGATTTTAATTCTTGGGCTTACTTGAAGAGAATGGATAGAAACGTTGCCTTAATGTCGATGACGGCTAGATACGCAAAGCAGAACCAGCCAATGTTCATTGCACCAGACACCTGGATTATTAGGCTAGAGCCGATTCTTATATCCTCGTCACTAGTCTGAACAAGTCAGCAGCTTTTCCCAGAGAATATCGAGATGAGGAGAAAGAGAAGGAGAGTTTGAGTTTTCAGGAATCTGTACAGGACTGCTGTGTGCAGAGGTGCCGTGGCGTAATCATGGCGGTGCAACAAGGGCCGGGCCCGTGACAAGAAGGGCATATTGCACCCTTCTCGACAAGTCTTGTAAAGGAGCATATAATCGTAAGCAGTTATGATTTTTGGCTCGCTGTGTATAGAATTCCCTTATCCTCCATACCCCGTTTATCAGTGATCAGACACTCCGATACCCACAGTCCAACTCAATAACATATTTAAGCCACTGTGTTTATTTTTCTGCTTGTATAAGCCTTTTTTGGCAGCAGAACAAGTAATTTTTTTTCAGTTCAGGTATGTATGCTCATAGGTAGGCAGATTGGTAGGTTGTATATTTTTTACCTCCTCGTCCAAATTAGTTTTGTTAAAGGTAATGTATGCTCATACTAAGAGCTGGACCTTTTTGTCTTTTGATAAGGGAGGTATGAGAGGTAAATTTAGCTTCTGATGGAGAACATTCAAAAATAAAAAAAAATAAAAAGAAGAAAAGGCAGCACTTGTTATTCACGCTTCACACCTATAGATTGCATTAGAAAAGAAAAATAAAATAAAATAACCTATAGATTGCAAACGACACGAGTGAATGAGAAGGTGGGGACAGTACTACTGCGTGTACCATCGCGTCAAGACGCGTTTGGCGTGGCGTTGCGTAAATGAAACGGCATTCTTAGGAAACTCAATGGATAATGTGATTGGATCGGGCCGGGCTAGGCTTCTGGAAGCAGTTGAGGCCACGCTCAAGGAAATCCAGGAAAGGACAGACATTGGTAAGACAAGAAGAAAGGCGGCATTGCACCGAAAAAACTAATGAGGAGAGTGGAAAAGACGGCAAAATGAGTGGCAAGGGGAGTGTCAGAGGCTGTCTGCGGAAAACAAGGGCCTGAGGGAAAAGGTGGGAAAGCTGGAGAGGCTTTTGGAGTATGAGAAGCAGGACAAGGTGTTTCGAAAAACGACGGAACACGACCAACAAACAGCTTGGGGTGTGCAGATCAGTAGTCTGGAGGGGACATCCTCTGCCCTGGCAGCCTCCCTCAAGGCAGAAAAGGCGCTGTGGGCGACAGAGACGGACGTTCGTGCGGGAAAAGAAGTCACAGAAGAGAAATTGAATGGATTAGCCACGACGATTTCTGAGCTGCAAAGGGAGCATGAACGGCATGTACGCAGGTTTGACGATATCCGGGACAAGTATGCCACTGTATGCACGGTGGCAGGGAAGCGTCAGGAGGAAAACCGTATTTTCCACCAGCGACATCTCCAAGATGTACATGTTATTGAGAAATTAAAGGAAAAAATCCGTCGATTCGAGGCAGAAGACAGGACACTGCCAACAGCATCAGTAGCCGTGGCAGAGCTAGAACTGCCTGTGATGCGTCCACGCGGGGCGCCAGGACCGTCGAGGTCACGCCCAGAGCCCGATAGCGAGGCAACAATTGATGTTGTGGAGGACCGTACGAGTTCAAGGACTAACACAGGTCTCCAGGAAGACGACCCGGAACGGACACAGGCATGTCCGTCCGATGGCGTGGAGGGACCACTTCCGCCTATTGAGGAAGAGCCAGATGTTACCGTTAAGCAGGAACCTGCATCGAAAGAAGTGGAAATCATTTCCACACGCCAAGTCAGCCGGGCCCGTGCGTCCGTCGTGGCTAAGCAGGAGGACAACATGCCATCGTGGGCAGCTACGAGTGTTGTCTTGGCCTCACAGGAGAGTGTTGACTTTGACTTGAACGAGGGCCAAATGACCGTGGTCACGCCCAAGAAACGACTACTCTTTTTTCAAAATGACTCGTCACCGCTAGAGAGCAGCATGGCGCAGGCGTCTGTAGATGAGGATAATGAGGACAGCCATGATGGGCTCCCGACGCCTGCAGGGCCAGAATCGCCAACGCCGGCAACGCCATTGGCGCCCGTTTCGGGCAACACTTGTCGAATGCGTCGGCCACCCTATGCACTCAAACGTACCATTGATGACATTACCGAAGACGGAGAATTCACGACGCCCATGGCGGCCAAGAAAAAGTCCAACACGGTGGCCCAACTGACGGCGCTTCTGACGACGCAGCCATCTTTGCCGACGCCTGGTTCAGGCATACGTTCGGTGCCCAGGGCGCGACAGACGTCACCTTCTAGACAGCCGCCGACGCCTGATACATCTGGGCTCCCTACATCGTCGCCTGCCACGCCATCTCTCGCAGTGGCGAGGTTGCGGCCCGAGTTTGTGCGTCCAAGGGCACCTGCGTCTCGCCAGACAAAACGGTTGCGTGAACGGCCCTTGGAAGAGCTGTACCCGGGCGATTTTAAAGTAAACCCTGCCACGAATAATGGCATTGCTTATGCTTATGATGAGGTGGTCCGTGGCCGTTCTGAACGAGCCCAATTGGATGGATGTACGGACCCCAAGTGCTGCGGGCCGCAGTTTCGGGGGATGGCCGTGTCAGAGCTCGAATCGATAGGGACCGAACTGCTGCAGCAGCCTTCATCGATTCGTCTCATGGAGACGTTTCTAGGGGCCGAGGCACATACACTCAGGGGCATGAGTGAGGAGGATATGCGGACATTATGGCTGGATGTTCGTGCTAGGTATTATGCCAACAAGTACGGACGACACCGGCAGAGACACCCACGGCAAGCGTCTCCGCCGGGGTTTTGGGATCCTGATTTTCCGTCAACGCAGGAAGAAATGCAGCAACGTGAGGCAGCCAAGAGACAGGAACGAGCCATTGTGAAGGAGAGATATAGGGAAGCCATGAGGCCAGGAGGACGGTGGTTATTTCGGGACGAGTAGGTTTTCAAGTTTTTACGGGCGTTGCATGTAGCATCATAAAATAATGAAAGGTTCTTTTTCTTCAAAAAGAAGCCATGCAGAAGCCTTAACTCGGAGATGATGAGCAGCCTGATGGACTCCCCCGCTATTTTTTTGTTTGGGAGGGTACCTGTTTACATCATTCGTTGAAGCTTCTCGGAAATAGGCCGTTGTTGAGCCCAAAAGACACCCCCTTTTCAGCGTTTTTTTTGTCGCAAGGTTAGCTCACGCAAAATGTCATCCGTCCCACTCTTTTCTTCTTGAGCTGTTCGGGTTTAGTCAGGCAACGCTGATCTCTCCTATTCTTTTTTTTTCCTTCCTTCCACCACGACGGCCGCACTTGTCCATTGCACCTGCCCGCTTCCCGACGCACAGTATTGGCGTGCAAAGTTTATCTGTCGCCGTGTCCTCGCAGCAGCCAACACCATTTTTCCCCCCCTCTCCTCTCTTTTCGACGTTTGCCCAGCGCGTTTGTCCTACGAGGAAAAAAAGAGAAAAAGGAAAAAAGAAAAAAAGAAAAATTACAAACCACCATTTTTTGCGTTTTTTGCGGTTTTGTCTTTTTGTCTTTTTGCCTTTTTTTTTTGCATTTTTATTTTTGCATTTTGCCTCTGCGCTACCGCTACGCTTCCTCGCCTGCACCCAAAACGTAGAGTGCCGTCGTATCGTGACAAGCTCTTCTACGCTCCCTTACTCTCTGCGAAGCTGGTATGTGATCCTCCCCATCAGAAGTCCTTTTTTGCATCGACCTTCTTTTGTTATTATTTTATTTCCTTTTCCCCCACAAACCCCCCTGTTGTTCGACTCCGTTTGCCAGCGCGTGGCACCATGCAAGGCCATGGCTGTCATTGTGGTGAAGCCAAAAGTCAACAAAAAACGAGAGAGAAACTAACGTCCGGACAGTGAGAATGAATGCGTCTCAAGCCCCGGCGGGGAATCGGGCACCGCCAGGTGGGGCCTCGTCCAGCATGGTCGCAAACGGCAGTCACGTCCTGAACAACTATCCCACAAGAGGAAGTCACAAGGGACGTGGCGGGTACCGGGGAGGCTACAACTCCAGCTACGGCGGGCCACGGTCGTACCAAGGCGGGCACCACGGCCACCAGGGCCACCACGGGCCGCGCCACCACGCACAGAACGGCCACGTCAACGGCATGCCCATGCCCTACCAACACGGCTTCCAGGGCCACCAGAACGCCTACGGCGCTTACGGGACGCCCTACGGCGGCGGCTACCCGCCCATGGGCGGCTACATGCACTACGGCGCGCCGGCGGCGATGCCCGGCCCCTACATGGACGGCCCGGCCTTGGACATGGCCTACGAACAAGGCCTGCCGCCGCCCTTCCAGCCGATGCCGCCCCTCCATGCCATGGCGCACTCGCCCGGCCGCCGTCCTGTCGTGCCCTACGGCCAGTTCCAGCACCAGCACCAGCACCAGCAGCCCCCCATCGTCTCTGGCCACGGCCGCGTGGAGTCGCCCTATAGTCGTCACGTGCCGCCAATGCCCCACATGTCGCCGCAGCACGTGCCCGACGCCATGGTACCAGCGTACCACCCTGGGGGCTATGGCATGTTCGGGGCCTTTTCCAACAATGTGACGCCCGTGACGATCAAGCCGATGGTGACGCCGCCCAAGAAGATGGTCCCGGTGCCACAGGTCGTCGGCGGCAGGCTTCCGTTGGCGTCCGAGGCCGTAATGGAGCCCGAAACGCCCAAGGTCACGGTGGCCTTTGGCGATCTGGCGCCGCAGACGTTTGTCGGACGCATCGAGCTGCCGTGGTCATCACACCCTTGTGTGGCGATGCCGCCGCGTCGTCGCACCAAGAGAACCAAGGGCGACGGGCTGGGGAGCGGTGCCGTGCTTCCCTCCGGCACGCATTCCGTGGCCATGCCCCCCCATGCACAGTCGGAGGCTGCTGCCAAGGCTGCCGAGCTGCCTGTAGAGAGACAGACGGAGACGCGAGCCGTCGACGCTGCCAAGACGGAAGAGCCTGTGGCCAAGGACGCTGGCGATGCTACGCCACGGCCGTCGGTGGCCGTGCCTGTCTGCTCGACGCTCCCCGTGTCTGTGGCTGTTCCGGCCGCGCCTGTGGCCGCCCCGAAGGCCGAGGCGTCGGTGGACACGCCTGCGTCGACATCTCCCATGTCCCTGGCCTCGGAAGCCTCGTCTGTCGACTCTGCGCCCACGTCGGCGTCTTCGGGCCCTTCGGCAGCGGCAGCGCCCGCGGCAGCGCCTGCACCTGGCCCCAAGCTGTGGGCGGGTCTGTTCAAGTCGTCGACGGCTGCCAAGGAGAACAAGACGGCTGGCAAGACGTCCGACAACGTGGCGGACATCATTTCGTCGTACCAGGTGCGAGGCTCGGATGACGCCGTCTTTATTGAGCCGCGAGGCCTCAAGAACACGGGCAACATGTGCTACATGAACTCTGTGCTGCAGGTGCTGATTCACTGCACGCCCTTCTACAACTTGATGGACAGCATTGGCAAGAAGACGGTCATGTCCTTCAACAGAAAGACGCCCCTCTTGGACGCCATGGTCTCGTTCCTGCGCGAATTCAAGATTGTCGAGCGTGGTTCGCCCGCGGATTTGCGGAAGAAGCTCCAGCAAGACGTTCTCTCGCAGCATGGCCCTGAGCTGACGCCCACCTTCTTCTTTGATGCCTTTGCGCCTCTGTCACGCTTTAAGAACATAAAATACAAGCACCAGCAGGACGCCGAGGAGTTCCTCGTCCTCCTCCTCGAGACCCTCAACGAAGAGTGCGCCAGCATCGTGGCGGCTGCGCGGGCGAATGGCTCGCTGCCTGCGCCAGAGCCTGAATCCGATGGCGAATGGCACGAAGTCGTGTCTCGTCAGAAATCCGTGGTGACACAGTCGTCTGGCGATTCGTCCGCGTCGCCTCTGAACAGCATCTTTAGTGGCGTCTTACGCTCAGAGCTTCGCTACCCGAACCGCAAGGAGTCCATTACGCTACAATCCTTCCAGACCCTGCCGCTGGAGATTGCCTACGAGGACGTTCGCACGATTGCCGATGCTCTCCGCAAGATGGCCAGCCCCGAGTCCATGACCATTGGCGATGCCGTGCTGCAGCGGGACGTCCGCGTCACCAAGCAAGTCGTCATTGAGGAGCTGCCGCCCGTCCTGATTCTGCAGTTGAAGCGGTTCCGCTACGAGAACGGCAGCCCCTCCAAGATTAGCAAAAAGGTGCACTATCCCCTGGAGCTGGAGATTCCCCTAGAGACGCTGAGCCGCCAGAAACGCCTCAAGTACACGTCTGCGCCCTTGCCCAAGTACCGCCTCAGCAGCGTTATCTACCACCATGGCAAGGACATGAACGTCGGCCACTACACCGTCGACGTGCTGCGGGGCGACGGCCGCGAGTGGATCCGCCAGGACGACACCATCGTGCGCCGCATCAGTGTCCACGATGTTGTCGACACACAGGACGCGCCGTCGTCGGACCACAACCGCACCGACAGCACCACAAGCTCGGCGACCGTCGTCGAGGCCCACCAGGCCGACGACGACAACAGCGGCTGGAGCGTGCCCGTCAACGGCAACAACCGCAAATGGGCGTCCATGGTGAATGCGAGCACCACCTCGCGGAAGCCAAAGCCGTCCACCCGCGATGAGGACCGCGATGCCTACATTCTCTTTTACCAGCGTATGTAGTCATCCTCTCCCACAGACCCCTTCCCCGCCTCCTTTTCCCTCTTCTCTCTTTCTCGGGAAATATCTCAACTCGTTCACGGACGGAGGCAAAGATTGGAAAAGAATGAGAATAAAAACTACTGGTGTCGGGGAACTCGGGAGACTCGATCCTGCTAGGAGGGCTATCCGTTCCCTTCCCGCCTTCTTTTTCATGGGGAAAGTTGTCTTTTGTAGAGTACTTTTTTTTTATTTTTCACTTAGAAAAAGCGTGGAGTTGGGCTCATTTTTTTTTTGTTTCTTTCGGGCGAACCAAAAAAATAAAATAACATACAAGGGGA
Source organism: Chrysosphaeria jannelii (assembly GCA_020002325.1). Lineage (NCBI taxonomy): Eukaryota > Fungi > Ascomycota > Sordariomycetes > Ophiostomatales > Ophiostomataceae > Chrysosphaeria > Chrysosphaeria jannelii. The sequence goes on along the minus strand of JAGKRY010000042.1, from coordinate 36,115 downwards.
TTTGGAAAAGCTGAATGTATTTTATATAAAACACAACTTGTATACTTTCTCTTTTTATAAAGCTTCTACAAGAGATTTTTCATGATAATACCATATGCGTCGTCTTGTCTGCCTCGCGAATCCACAGTCTCGCCAAGGACTGACTCGTTCCTATACGCACCCTCTGCACAATCTGTACCCATGTCGTCGTGCTATCCACCCGATCCCGCCAATCCCATCCCCGTGGCACCGCTGGTGGTCCTGGAAGGCATTTTTTCAACTGCCCTGCCCGGGCTGCACAGTCTGAAAGTACCATCGCCCCACCCTTTTGGCTCAGCAAGTCTGCCGGCGTGCTGCCAGAGGCACTGGCACTCGTCAGCACCACGGAAAGAAACTCCTGGCATGCTTGAAAAACCGGCGTGTCCCGCACAGACTCAATGTCCTCAGCCGTCTTGAGCAACGTCTGGATGCTCGTCGATGACAGAGACGCCGGGTGCGACTCTACAAAGACGAGAACTTCGCCCAACAGCGCCAGCAGCAGATCCGGCGATACAACAGCGTCCCGATGCTCATCATAAAGACCACCACGAATATGGTCATCAGCACTAGCAATAAGGGCACATAGAGCATCTGCAGCATCCGAGAGGACAGGCGAGCCGCCATCGCGAATGGCGTAGAACTGGGCAAGGGTGGCATAGCCAGACATCATTGTGCCAAGAAGCTCAGCTGCATGAATGTCGAAAAGCCCAAGCTCCTCGAGCGTCTCACGACGCTGGTGCAAAAGACGCTCAAGAAACACATCAGGCTCGGACGGGTACGCAGACGACTGGACAAGCGAGAAGGTCATCAGCACATCCACCACAGCTCGTATTTTCGACGGCTCATGTGCAAGCGCGTAGTACCACAACGCCTCACCAAAGCGGAACGTCTCTCCAGAGAGAAGATCACCATAGCGCTGCCCATTAGCATGATTGAAAAGAGAGAAAAAGACAAAAGAAGAAACAACATACCTCTGCCACTTCATGGGCATACGACGTCATACCGAGGTCTTCAAGAACATGCCACAGCTTATCCACTGTAGGCCCCGACTCCGTATCAAGACGGCCTACCACAGACCGCACAAGCTCACCAATCGTCTCCTCCGCACGCTCTTGCGAATGCACGCGCCCCAGAACACCCATGGCTAGCTCCCAGCCCGCCCTTTCACCCTCCTCCATCTCCTCCTCATTCAATGCCGGGTTGTTTACAAGCTGTTGCGCATACTGAATCAGCGTATTGTCCTTAATGCCATCCGCCTCGTCAGGATCCGACGCATCCACCCCTAGCACCTCAAAGTCATCCGGATCAAGACCGCCAAGGGCCGTCGCCACGGCTGACGCACTCGACGTGCTTGGCAGCCACCCACCCAGCGACGCCATCTCCGCCACAGACGCCGCCACTGGCAGTGACCACGCCCGTAAAAGACCCACCAGACCACGTCCGTTACCTTCAAAAACACAGGCCAACGCCACTTCCAGCGGACTCGTCGGATTCAGCTGCTGTCCAGACGTCATAGCAGCCGCAAAGGACCGTGCTAGTCGGTCCATGTACGCTTGCTCAACGGACACGTCAAATGGCCGCTGTATGGACGACGAAAAGCCGCCCACCAAGCTGTTGCGGCCGTGGAAGACATCCTCTACACGCGACTCGTCCCACCACACAAACAGGCCAATCACCCCTTCGAGCCAGTCTTGCGCCACGCCCACAATACGCTCCGTCACACCCAGACAAATGTCAAAGACGATGGTCAGGTTCTCGTAGATTGTCCACGGCACTTGGCTCTCTGCTCGTCGTGCCAGCCCCGTCATCGATCCCGACAAGCTGTACGACGGCACGGAAGCATTGCCCTCGGCAAACGCCTTGAGCTCCCCAAAGGCCTTCTGCGCACGCTTCCGGAACAGCGCCCATTCGCTGCTGCCAAGATCCCAGGCCCCAGAGCCACCCTGCACGGCTGGACACGCCTGCAGTATCTGCACCGTTCGGCCAACAGCCTCTTCTACCTGCAGCAAGGCACGGCCTGTGAATCCAGCCGCCGTCGCCCACCTCGCGGATTGCAGAAGCGTAATGGCATCGCCTAGCCGGCCACGGAGCAGGCTCGCAAACAGCGTCGGCCAAAACAGCTGGTGCGCAGCAGCACCTGCCGGAGTATTCAAGACTTCTTGCAGTTGCTCGCCATGGCCAGCAGCATGCCACTCATTGAGCCAGCGCAAAAGCGTCTCTGTCAGCGGCTCGAGGGAAGCATCCTCGCCAATACGTGTGTGGTGGATACAGAGGGCGAGACGTGCCACAAACGTTGCCTTTTCAAAGGGCGAGCCATTGGCTGGGCCGAGGACATCCATGTCAACATCAATGTCATCCGTGACCTCCTTTTCGCTACGCAATGTCTCTTCATAGATGTGCCATAGCTCGTCCATCCGTACATGTGCATACGACAATGCCAGGTCCAGCTGCTCCTCGTCATCCTGCACGCCCACGCCATGCGCATAGAGTTGCGTCATGATCTTCTCTACTTCCCGCACAAGCTCTGGTGCCTCTTCCAGCACTGCATAACCCATGGACGTGTATATGCCTTTGGCAATGCCACCAAACTTGGCACTCGGCGCCACTGTCGGCCGTTCCAGCCCACGGCTGCGCGCTACCGACGCCCTGTACATGCTTTCCGCCTCTCGTCGAATCCTGTCTGACGCCGCCGTCGACCCAAAAAACGACGCTTCCGGGACGACAGCATTGCTCTCTACTGGCCGAGGCATCCACGGAGCTGCTGGCGCTGTGCCCTGGTTATTCTGTGACATGTGCAGCAGTAGCTCGTCCAGATCTGACTCGGACGGCGTCTCTTCCTCGCCATACATGGCCACCTGGTTCAGTCGCGACGGGTTCTTGCTTCCATGAGGCTGAGCAAATGCATGACCTCCCTTCGTCCCTGCCGCCTTGCCGACCGCGGCACCGCCAAACAAGCTACGTCTGTCTGCAGCGTCCGTAGGCGTAAACGCGGCGCCTTTTGGCTCGAGCGTTGCGCCAAAGTTCAGCAGCGACACGCCCCCCGTCGCCCCGATGCTCGTCTGAAAACTGTATTTTTCGCGCGGAGGCGTCGCCGGGCCCTCCGTCTCGCCGTCGTCGGGGACCGTGAATTTCGACATCGTTGCCTTTTTGACGCGCCCGTCTCGCGATTTTAGAACGCCCCCGCTTAGTAACCATATTACATAATCTACCCTACAGTCGTGCTTTCAGTCCATCTTCCAGTGCGCGCCGTCGTCGTCGTTCCCGAGGTACAATTCGGCGGTGTAGAGGGCCATGACGCCGACGACATTGACCCAGCGCACAGCCGTGTTTCCCACGTAGGAGCTCAAGTGCAAGGCCCAGCCAGAGGGCCCGTCGGACACGGAAAAATGCTGCAGCAGGAGACTCGTGTAGATGGCAATCAGGATGGACGGTGAGAACCACGAGAGGACACTGAGGAACTTGCTAGCATGGCTGGCATCCTCGAGGCTGGGCTCCTGTATCGGCGCGAGCGCCCCGTCGTCGTGGATCGACGGGATGATGCGGATGGCGCAGTAAAAGACCATGATGCGGTACAGCAGCGACACAAGCACCGACGGCGTGATGACCTGGAAAGCCGCCTGCAAGAAGGCGAGTCCCGAGCCTACGGCTGTGGGAAGACTGCCCAGCAAGTGTAGAAGCGTTGAATAGGACGCCATAATCACAGGCGGCAGCGGTGGGAAGTCTGGCGCATCTTGCTGCTGCTGCTGTTGCTGCTGCTGCCGTCTGGCTGCCGCCTCTGGCGACGATGGCTGGTAGTCGGTGAAGATTTGGTAGATGCACAGCACAACGTAGGCAAAAAAGAGAGACGACTCCACGGGGTTCCCACGGCCGCTGCCGATGCCGTAGACGGACAGAAAGACGACAGACGTTATTGTGATGCCAATGAGCACAGCATCGGCCGTGTCAACCTGAGGGAAACGCGCAATGCGCGACAAAAAGTACAGGGAACTGGCCAGAACGGCGCCCGAGAAGACGAGCAAGGCAATGACCCACGAGTCGCTGCGACTGCCGCGGTTGACGACGCGTCGCGCAAGCTGACCGCTGGCCTGGATCACTAGGAGCGTGCAGAAGCCCTCGAGCACCTGGAAGAGCGGACTCGACGAGCACAACACGCGGTCCCAGCTCTGCAACACGCCCTTCTCGACAATACCGCCCCACGACGCCAAACCAGCGCTCTCCGCGTAGTCGGCATAGTCGGCATAGCCCTGTGCCACCGTGCGGGCCACCCAGTCGGTGCCGGCATCGACAGAGAAGCGGCTGAGTGCCCACACAAGGATAGCAGGCACGAGAACCCATTGCGAAGCGCTCAGGAGGGCTGTCATGAGCCACTGCACGACACCGCCGGATGCGTCGCCGCGTGGCCGCAGCGCCAGACGCAGCGTCGAGCATGCGCCGTAGTATGCAAAGAGGACGAGGCTGTAGGCAAGACCGGCATCGCGACCGCCAATGTCAAAGGCCAGGGGAATGGACAGCACAATGCTGACGAGAAAGAGCGTGCTCAAGAGCACCTTGAAAATCCAAAACATGGTCCAGCGCGCCAGGCGCTTGTTATAATAGAAATGTTGTTGTAGAAAAGAAGCGAAGGGGGGCAGGCGCTCTCTTTATAGACACACGCGGACGATGGGCCGTAAAGGCAGGTGCGTTCGTGGAGAGGCCGTCTTGCTGCCGTCTAAAACGGCAAGTGGGTGTGAAAACTTGGGACTGCACTTTCCTTGGTGGCACCTAAAAGTTAGACACAGCTGATGGTGGGGAACAAGTGGAGCCCGACAAACAGATCGGCAACGTGCGATAGCACCCTAATGCTAGCAGCAGTAGTAGTAAACAGTATTTATATTGGACGATACATTAAATAAAGACAACCCATGACACCACTAGCGATAGCGTTGATAGCATTGTCGCAGAGAGGAATATCTGGCTCATGCGCCTGTTCCCTCGATAATGGCGTAGCAGCACTGTTACCGTCGAGTCTCGAAATCAATCAAAAGCGCAAAAAACACAATGGGGTATAGAACTGTAAAGCAGATAGTCGTACAATCAAGATAGCGCGCCAGCATTGTCTTGCATGAAGAAATAAACCAATAAAAGAAAGAAAAAGGGGGGCCTTGTTGAAGAGGCCCCGTGGGGGAAGAGGTTTAGTTGCCTCGCGTAAAGCCACGCTGCTTCGCCTCACGGAGGGCAGCGCCGTCAAGGATCTCCTCCTCCGATGACGAGCCGGCCTTCTTGTTACCAAAGATGCGCAAGAGAGCCACATTGGCAAAGCTCGAGAGAATGCTCACCGCCAAAATGGCAATCATGACCAGGTTGCTGTTGCGGTACTGGTGAGGGTTTGATGGTGCTGCGTCTGCTGGCCATCCCGAATAGAGGGCGTATGTTGTCGTGATGCTGCCCAAGTTGCCCAGACCAGAGACTAGTGCGGATGCTGCTGCAACACCCACTTCTCCGTGGCGGTGCTGGAAGATCTCACCAGTCCACGTCATGCAAATGGGCACCGTAGGGCCAAGGCCGAAGCCAAGCATCAAAAGACCACCGTACCGAGACCATGGATTCGAATGCGGCGCAAAGGAGACCACAAGCAGCCCAGCAATCTGGATGAGCGTCGCTGCCGAGAAAAAGACGGCACGGTGGCGATGGAAGCGGTCAGAAATGGGCGTCACCAAGACAATGGCAATCAAATCCATGATCCAAATGGGCGCAAACAAGAGACTGTTGACAATGTCGCTAAATTTGGGGTTGATGGCGCTGATAATGACGCTGCCGTAGAGCTGTGTGCCAATGCCCACACCAACGACGCCAAAGTACATAAGCATCAGAGGCCACAGCCGCCAGTCAATCAGGACAAAGACAAGGTCCTTGAGGGTCCATGGCCGTGGATGGTACACACGACGCATTTCACTAAAGTGGACAAGGGCATCCTCGCCATGAAGAGCTTCGGGCGACGAAGGCACCCAAGCCAGCCATTTGGACGGCTTTGGACGGGTCTCGCCTGGTGTCATGGGCCGGTCAGGGAGCCACCAGAGCAAGGAAATTCCAAGGGCAATACCGAGGACGCCATAAACGAGAAACATCCACTGGAAGCCCGTGTAGCCGCGGACACCATCCATTTTCTGGAAGCCTGCCGAGACAAGACCGACAACAGCAGCCGAAAGTTGGGCAGCGGTAAAGTACCACCCGATACGCTTGGCGAGACGAGAAGGGGGGTAGAAGAGGGTGAGGTAGTACGCCATACCGGGCCACATGCCGGCAATAACGACACCGAGTAGGAACCGCAGCAGCTTGAGGCTCCAAGCACTTTGGACGGCGGTGAAGCAGGTACCGATGACGCCGACAGCAATGACAATCCGGGCCATCCAGACGCGGGGACTGAGCCGCGTCATGACCATGTTGGAGGGAAAGTCAAAGATGACGTAGGAGACATAAAAGAGGGCGAGGGCCGTCGAGACGTCCTTGTTCGAGAGATGGAGGACCTGTTCGAGGTCGTGGCCCTCGTCCGAGTTCATGGTCTGGGCAATGCCAATATTGGAGCGAATGGCAGAGCAAAGGAAATAGAGGACCCAAAATGGCGGGATAATGCGCCAGTCGAGTCGTCTGTAGACCTTTTCAACCCGTGCCAGATCGTACATTTCGTCTGAGCCATCGGCACCTGCTTTCGAGTCGGGCATTTTAATTTTCTTTAGTTTGTATAAAAGTTTTTTAAGACTCGAGGTGACTCGGGGCTCTTATAAGTGCTTCTAGGCCCCACAAGTGACTCTTTTTTTTTTTTTTTTTTTTACATAGGCCACCCTGGTACCTGAAAAATGGTGAAGAAACAACTAAAAAAGTGTTGAAATACTCAACAAAATGCAAAATGAAGCTCGGCCGATCGGCGTCTCCAGCGAGATGATTCATCCCAATCGTACCTTTCGCCACATCCCAAGGCACTCTTGCACATCTGCCACCATGGTCCCATCCTCCGCCGTCGCTGCGTCTTTAATGGTACCGACAAGCAATGCTGCATAGGCAAATGTCTCCAAATGGTTGTGAATCTCCCTGAAATTCTCCTTCTTCATACCTCCCAATTCTGTCCATTCCTTCCAGGTCTGCATCATGTCACACATCTGTCCACTAAACTTGGGCTCATGCACCATTCGGTGAAGAACATGGCCTGCCACGTCGCGTACCCCCTCGTGCTTTGTCCTGTCTTGTCGTCCCGTGCGCTCCAGCCACGACAGACAGTGTGTCGCCACGAGCCCTGCATCCCACTTGGGGCTCTGGAGGGCCTCCATCTCCCGCCGTTCCTGGCGCTGCCTCTTACGCGCCATTTGGCCCTGGGTCTCTTCCATCCACTTGATGCGGTCAATTTGCTGCTGCTGTCGCATGGCCGCCTCTCGCTCATGTGGTGCCATCCGTGCCTGCTTCAATGCTATGGCCGCCACCCGCGACTCGTTCGTCCTCCGCGTATGCAGTTGCATCTCCTCTGTCAAATCATTGTACTCTGTAGCCCATGCCGGCGTATCCGACTCGTCACAAATGCCCATCAAAACTAAAACGCCACAGGGGAACATTTGACGTCGTGAAAAGACCAGAATATCCTTGGGGATTTGGTAATTCCACACTGTCGTACGGCTTGTCGTCCGATACGCCGTCACGGCACTAGCAAACCACGCACCGTTCGGCTTATCCGGATGTGCTAGAATGTGCTGAATAGGAAGACTGTCATAAGATGGCGGCTCATCGTCCCCACGGAACATGCTATTGCTTCGTGCTATGCCCCCCGAAAGCCGGCGCTCTTCGGTCAAGGCCAAGACAATACCCTGGCTGGAGATTTGGCACGTTACCGCTTCATTCTTTTTCTCTTCCTTGTCCTCCTTGCCTTCCTTTTCATCGCCCTCTTCCTCCTTCTTTGGCCCGCCTTCTTCGTAAAATACACCGGCTGGCAAGGTCACCCAGTATGGTGGCAGGTCCGCATGGCTCCGCCGCGTCCACTCGGGCTTCCACATGACCGAGAGCGACAGGTTGCCATCCGAGTCATCCAGTGGTGCAATCCACAGGCACGATGACTCCCCGTCTGGTGATTGCATCAGGGAACATCCAACGGGCGTCCACAGCCCAGTGGAGCGCAAGATGCGCCAGCCCTGTGGATTGGGGATGGCACCGAGGTCCAGGAGATAGGCGACGAGCTCATCAAAGGCAATGTCCACCTGGGGCTGGCGCAACTGGTCAACGTACTCAACACGCTGCGTTTTGAAGCCAATGATATTTGTCTTCCACTGGAATGTCGTCCAACTGCCACCCGGAATGTCACTGGACGTGGCCGGGAGCTTCCAGTACCTCTCAGCTTCCCGGAAACGGTCCCATGGAGTAATGGCATAGCGCGGTAGTTCAATTTCAATGACGCGATTGACGATATCACTCCTTGTTAGGGCCGTCAGACGGCTCTGCTGGAGCATGCGTCGGATCCGGGAGGCATTAACAAGCGTCAAAAAGGTGTTATAGAGAATCGGCAGGACACCCAACACTGCCAAGGGAACACCAATGTAGGTGATGATGTCCGTTGCCGACGCCATGGTGAAGACGTGAAGAAAAGGATCGCGCTAGTCCTTAAAATTTAAAAATTACAAAAATTAAAAAACGCCTAATCAATATTTATTTCTTTCTATTATTACAATTCGCCCCGTCTCTGCAAAATGCCTTTGATCAGTTTCGTGCCTTGTCATAGGCGAGTCTCATCAAGGTATAGACTATGGAGACCGTCGTGATAAAATTGAAATCATCATGAAAAAGGTCATTTTGCAGAGACCGAGCGGTTTGATCAATACAAACAGTACGACCCTCATGAAATAGACCAGAGTCAGACAGGACAGTTCTCATCTGCGCCGTGAAGCTCTGACATATGCTTGTCATTTGGTAATGTCAAATCATCATAAAAATCACTGGCAAACCACATGAGAATCGTCCTCAATGTATTGATACGACACACTGGCATTAGCCTTGGCCCTCCAATGATATAGAGAAGCAACACATCTGTTCAGCAATGCATGAATGGTATTAAAAAAGTGTGTCTGCATCGCAAACGCGTATAAGACTCGTCATCTAAAAGAAATCATCATAACGATGCGTTGCTTCTCTCCAAACGAGAGGCTTACCTTGTCCATATCCGTCACGAAAGCGACGCCCTTTTAGTTAGTTTTTGTCGTGCAAAAGATCAAAGATGCGCATGCAAAGTCAGTGGACGAGGTTTTCTAGGCCTGTCACAAAGTGGCGTGTCTGCTCATGCTTGAGTCGGAGCCCAGTGCCGTTTCATCATGGAAGCAATGCATCTATAAGAAGAAATTACCTGTATGTTAGCCACTTCTTAAAGAGAAGTACAAAAAAGAGCATAATACACAATCAGAAACAGCCAATTTTTATCTTCAACAGCCCGTAATGGACGAAATCAGTCGGTAATTCCAACTTGCCGAAGCAAATCAAAAACATCACAGTGTATTGTCAACAAAGAGCATACATACCTGTATAAAAAAGACCTGTTATCCATATTTTGGTATAATTGTACAAGACTATAATGGCATTAGCATTGATGAAAAAAAATGCTGCTTTTCTTTTATTTCTCAGACTGACGTGACAAATTGAAGTTTCATACCAAATGGTCAAAGACTCTAGTTTGTATGCGGTTTGAGATTGTCATCACAGAAAATAAAAAAGAAATCCACGAAAAAAAAACACTCACTCTTTACCAAGAAGAAACTTGTCAACAGCAAAATTATGCAGTGATAGGAAAGGAGCGTTTTATTTTTGCAGAAAAGCGGGGCGCCATTTTCAGGCGGTAGCAACAATATGCCATCACGTGCTGGACAGGATCCACTATCGCAAACGCAAATCGTGAATTGTAAAGATCGGTTATGTAATCTCTCTGGCGAGCCAGGGGCTGGTGTCGTTAGACTTGGCTACTATTATTATTTGCCCCCACCCCTCCATCCAAAATTATTTCTGAAGCAATTGTCACTTATTTCACCAAAGGCATCATAATACCAGGAACTATCACCATAATAGAAGCGTATAAATAAATTCGTGCCATGCCAGAAATTGCAGAGGCTGCACGTATTGTCCATTTCCTCCGGGCCCATCTCGTTGGGAAGAAAATACGTACCTGCACGGCCATTGACGATGCCAGTGTCTTCGGTAAAGTCGGCACAACCGGCCGAAATGTCAGCAAGGCCTTGACTGGAAAGACTGTTATAGACGCCGGAAGTCAGGGCAAATACTTTTGGTAGGGTTCTTTAGGAGATACATAGAATTATTTTTTTAATGACAGGCTTGTCCTCGAAACACCGCCTCATCTGGTAATGCATTTTGGCATGACGGGATGGATCCACATCCACGGCATCAAGACGGGTTATACGGCCTTTTACAATCAAACCACGTTCGAAGATGCCGCTCTATGGCCACCCAAACACGTCAAGTTTCATATAGAAACAGATCCTGTGGATGGCGACACGACCAAAGTGGCCTTTACCGATCCCCGTCGGTTCGGACGCGTGCGGCTCATCGACTGCCCGGGCAAAAACATTCGCCAGCACTCTCCGCTGGTGGAAAACGGGCCAGACCCCGTTGTCGACGCCGACACCACTTTTACAAAGGACTACTTTACCAGTGTGCTCACAAAACGGCGTGTCCCCATCAAGGCGCTTTTGCTCGACCAGACATTTATTAGCGGCATTGGCAACTGGGTAGGCGACGAGGTCCTGTACCATGCACGCATCCATCCAGAAGCCTGCTGCCAAGATCTCTCGTCGGAGCAAATGGAAACCCTTTACCACACCATTCGCTTTATTTGCAAGACGGCCGTGGACGCCCTTGGCGAGTCGGAAAAGTTTCCGCAGGACTGGTTATTTCGGCATCGATGGAGTCGGAGTAAAAAAAATGCGCCAGGCACACTGCCCAATGGCGAGAAACTGGCATTTCTCACCGTTGGCGGTCGCACGAGCTGCTTTGCGCCGGCACGGCAGAAAAAGACCCACGAGGGCAAGGCAAAACCAAAACGACTGCGTGAAGAACATGACGAACCCACCAGTGGAAAAATGAAAAAAGTAGACACAAAGACGCCGTTACGTCGGTCACATCGATTATCTAGTCGGTAATAAGCTTAAAAAAATAAAAAAAAAGGTGCAAAGTGCAAAAAATCACTCGCTTTATCCCCTACGTCATGAGGCATATTTATATCTTTGGTGATATGTATCAATAGGCTGACACGACCACCCTAACATGCTGCGGGGTTTTCATGCTCATCTTATTTTCTTTTTTCCCTTCCTTTCCCGTCGAAACTGCCTTGTGGGCTTTCTTTCCATCTAGACTTCCCGTTGCACCACTTCCATGCAGTCCATATATTTTAAATAAATAATTGTCCCCTCTTGCCCATCCATCTTCGCATCACTTTCTACGCAATGAGTAACTCTGCCCCTCCCCCTTATAGTGAAAAGGACCCAGAATATCCAGGCGATGACCCTCGTCGGTCCCGTCGGTCCTTTTTCCTTCGAGGCTCAAGATCTCGCTTCTCCGACAGACCCAGCCAAGAAGCCCTGGAACACCGCTTCCAGTCCCAGCGAAATGGGATCTCCTCGGAAGAAGCAGCACAGCGTGTGCGTGATCTCATCCGAGAAGCCGGCGACGCAAGCACTCGTGCCGGCCACCGTGTCGAAACGGGCCTCTTTAAAAAGGCTTGCTCCACAGACCTCCTCTTCCTCCTCGACTGCACCGGGTCCATGGACCGCTACATTGCCGCCGCCAAGGAGGAAATCAGAAACATTGTCGAGGAAATCAACCGCACCTTTTTTGACGAAGCTGAGATTCGTGTAGCCATTGTTGGCTACCGTGACCACGCAGACGGGCCCTACCTCGTTCAAGGCTTCACCACCGACATCAAGCAGGTCTACAGCTTTCTTGCCGAAATCGTGGCTAAGGGCGGTGACGACCACCCCGAAGACGTCCTTGGCGGCCTCAATACAGCCCTCCACCTTAACTGGGTAAATGAAACGAGGTGCATGGTGCATATTGCCGACGCCCCTCCCCATGGACGGCAATTCCATATGGCCAAGCAGACCGTCGACAATTATCCCGCCCCCGGCACAGAACCACATAAGCTCAAATACGAGCCTCTAATTAGCATGATGGTGGATAGGAATATCAACTATCTCTTCTTGCGTATTCTCGGCCACACCGATATGATGTCCTTTTTGTTCTTTGAGCAATACTGTGTTTTCTCAGCCAACTGCTCTCTCGACGACAAGAACAAGTTTGCCGCCATGTCGAAGAAAGTCCTCGACGAGGAGAACCGACGCCGGTCCAAGAGATCTGAAAAGCGTGACTTTATCAAAGAAAAGATGGTCACAGAGGGAGGTCTCTACTTCCGGGAGGCCATTCTCGGCAATAATATCAACGCCATGCGGAAACTTGTCGTCCATGGCGTGGCCGAGTCGTCGTCTAAGACGGCCGTGCGGTTATCGACATCCCTCACAGCTAGCCGCTCCAAATGGTCTTCACAGAAGCCACATGGCAAGTTGAACAGTCTAGCCGAGGATGAGACCGTCGACTTGTTTTACGATGCCGTCGACGACGTAAAGAAAATAAAGGGACTCGGCCCGCTCGACACGCTCTCCACCATGGCCGAGACGATTACGGAAGAGGATGAGGGCGATGAACTAGATGAAAAGATAGTACCCCAGCTAGATCCAACAGTGCCGCATTGGTCTCGACGCTCGGCCTTTGACAAGACGGTGCAAGTTTTTGCCTTTTGGCCGGACGTATTGCAAAGTAGCAGTGATACAGAGACGCCTCTGGACCTCATGATGGCTGACGATGAAAACATCCGCATTACGGCCAATGAGCTCACCATCCTCCACCAGAAACAGCCATTCGACCAGGGCGCGCTGCGTCTGGCCACATATGCACGCACCAGCGAGTCAAGCAACCCCCTCGTCATCAAGACCTTCAAGTCTGGTGGCAAGCGGCTCGCCGACATGGTCGAAGACATGCGGATCCAGGCACTCTGCCGGGCCTTTGCCCTCGAGTTCAACGGCATGGTGAACCGCAACGTCGACATGGTGGATTTTATTGTGACGACCGTGTGCCAGGAACGCGCCCAGCCCGAAAAGTGCTTCTTCCTTGAGCCCTTCCTCAGCGGCCAGTACAGCAAGTATAACAACAATAGCGGCGGCGTACAGAACCGTCCTGCTGGCACCAACCCGCGTGTCTTTTCTGCCATCCAGGCCTTCTCCCACTTTACTTTTGAGCGTTCGGCTGGTGAAATGATTGTCGTCGACCTGCAGGGCGTCGGCACCGTGCTCACCGACCCGGTGATACATACCAAGAGCCCCTCGCGGTTCGTCCTCTCGGCGACGAACCACGGCCAGGACGGCATCAAGCTCTTCTTCTCGACACACGTCTGCAACGAGGTGTGCAAGCAGCTCGGCCTCCTCTCTCAGGGCCACATGTTCAAGCCATCCAACACCTTCAAATTCCGCACAGACTGGCCATCCAAACAGCCATCCAGCAGAAGTCGCGGCAACGTCGTCTGCTGCGCCAACAAGATGTGTGCCAAGATTGTCAACGTCTCTGGCGCCAAAAGGACACCACCACACTTTCTCTGGTGCAGCGAGTGCTTCTCGCAGCTCAGCAAGTCCGTGGTCACGCGCGTCTGCGATGCCCCCGGCAGCCGCCATGAGTTCTCGTTGTCGTCCTTCTTCTACGAGTCACAGGGCATCGTGCTGCCAGACCAGTGCCCCGAGCATGGCGGGCCACGGGGCGTGCCGGACGAGCTGCTCAAGAGAAGGAGCCTCCATTTTTGGAAATAGACATTGGTTTGTAGTAGCAGTATAATTAATAAAGATGGCCAATTACACCTTGTAGAAACAGAAGCCCATGTAAAAACCAGCCGCCTCCAGCTCCTCCGTACTCACCATGAGCTCGCCCGTGGTATAGTCACACACACCCATGCGACGACTGAGAGAACCCAGCTCGCGGTCGCCCTTTTCCAGATCCCAGATCTCGGTAAAGGTCTTGTGGTAGCGAAGCTCAAGATTATACTCTTCTGCCAGAGCACGGAACGCTGGCCACGGCACGACATACTCGGGCACCTCCTCGACAGCCTCGTTCAGAAAGAAGCTGTACTTCCAGCCATAGGGAGGCCGGAAAATGCCATCAGCCGGCGTGTCCGAGGGGAACCGGACATGGTAGATGGAATTTCCCCACTCGGCCGTCTTTTTCTCGTCCTTGGCCTCTTCTCCCTCTCTTACCTCTTCCCCTTCTTTGTTCCCTTCTCCGTTTACCCCCTCCTTTTCTTCTTTTTCCTCCTTTCGATCACCCTGTTGAGTGTGAAACTTTTCGACCTGCTCCGAAATAATGTCCGAGTTGGGGATGCACCCTATAAAACGGCCCCCCTTCTTCAATGCCGACGACACATTTGCCAGCATCGTCCGCGCCTTGTTCTCGTCCTCAAAGGCATAGTGCATGCAAAACATCATGCTCACCACGTCAAAGCCCCTGTGCGAAAGTATGTCCCGCGAAAACCCCATGTCCTGAATCACGGGAATGTTGCCAATCGACTCGCCAAAGCAGTCCTTCACCACAAACTCGGCCCGAAACGCCCGTCGTGGACGCCCGTGGCGCCGGCTGCGCCCGCTGTTGCGCAGCTCGACGTACCGATCGCGTGCCTGGCGGATGCTGACGTCGGCCGGATCCAGCCCAACATAGAGCTCTACCGGCTGCGGTCCCTGGTGCCACTTGCTCAGATCACCGCCCTTTCCACAGCCAATGTCGAGCACGTGGAGGTCCCGCACGCCGTGGCCAAACTGCCCGCTTTCAATGCTCTGGTGGAACTCTTCGCTCGGCGAATGGCGGTGGATCAGACACGTCTTGACCCAGTTGTTCATCGCCCGAAGGCCCTTGATCGTGCTGTTCCGCATCCGCCACTCGCGCCCCCGCTGCGGCACGGCATTGTAGTGCGACTTGACCACGTCCACGTTGATGGCAGGCTGCTGCACAGCCATAGCTCCGTGCTGCTGCCGTTCGTGTTCAATTTTGCGCTGAATCGCCTCCTTTTCGGCATTGTTGATGCGCGCACGCTGTCCCGGCCGCTTCAGCCTGCGCGGGGGCTCCCCTCCCGGCGACCGCGACCGCTTGCGCGCCGGTTTGAGGGCGTTGGCGTTGAACGGCTGCGGCAAATCGGCATTGGCTTGCCTGTTGTATTCGTCGTCTTTTCGGCGATCCTGCGGCTCCTGTTCTTTCTCTCCGTCGCGTCCGGGGCGCCCTGGGCCCTCGGAACCGTCCCGTCCTGCCCGTCGACTCCCGTTTTCTCGGTCCTCGCGAAACCGGTCGTTTCTTCTGTCTCCGCGCCGTTCTCGATATCTATCATCCCGGTCCCGGCGCTCAGGCGACCGGGACCGTCTCCCGCCATGCTCACCGCGTCGGCTGCGCTCACCCATTCCCCAATGTTGATGCTTGCAAAACTCGCCCCAACAGCGCTGCGAGTCTTAAGACGCCTAGGTACCGTTTCGGGGTACCGGTACGCTGGAGAGTACCGAAGCTGCCGCCAGTGCTCACCGCCTGATTCCGCCGGCGTATGGCCGACCGCCTCTACTGTGTGTAGCAGGCACTCTCGCCCACGCAACTCTCTGACACGACACAAAACATGGGAGCCGACCCGCAGTACACCAAGTGGCCGCTGCTGCCGCTGTCGCAGCAGGTGTTTGTCCTAACCAACGACTATGCCAGCAAGGAGGACCACCACACGGCCCTCAAAACGCTGCAGGACGCCATTGTCGAGCACAAAATGGCGCCCCTGTACCGCTATTTGGCGCATCCGGACGACGGCGTGCTGTCGCCCACAAAGAAGCGCGCGTCGTCTGTGGCGCCGGGCACGCCGATGACACAGCAGCAGCTCCCGGCACTGGTAAAACGCGCCAGCGCAATGGGGATGCTTGCCGGCAAGACGCCGGCGACGGTGACGCTGCCGTGGGACGCAGCGCTGTACGAGAAGCTGCACAAGGCTAACGAGGAGGAGCTGGCGGCGCTGCAGAAGGAGGAGGACGATGCGGTGGAGCAGGCTGGCGACATTGAGGTCCAGGCCGTGCACGGCAAGAGGGCCGAGTTTTGGGCGCGTGTGGGCGACCGCGACAAGGCCCTGGAGGCCTTTGAGGCGCTGCTGGAGAAGTGCGGCATCCTCGGGATCAAGATTGACATTCTGCTGGCCGTGATCCGTCTCGGGCTCTTCTTCGGCGATCGGGCGCTCGTCAAAGACGCCGTGGCACGGGCCTCGGCTCTTGTCGAGTCGGGCGGTGACTGGGACCGCCGCAACCGCCTCAAGGCGTACGAGGGCCTCCACCTGCTCTCGGTGCGTTCGTACAGCGCAGCAGCACCGCTTTTGCTGGACAGCTTGTCTACATTTACGAGCTACGAACTCTGCACGTACAGCGACCTGGTGGTCTACGCCGTTCTTGCGGGGTCCGTCAGCCTCAAGCGTGTTGACTTCAAGGCCAAGGTCGTCGATGCGCCCGAGATCAAGGCCGTGCTCGGCAGCAGCGAGGATAAGGTCATGGCGCTTTCGGGCCTTGTCTCGGCCGGCCCCGGGGCCGACGACAGCGTCACGGACCCTGCGGCTTCGGGCCCGGCCGCTGTGGTCAACCTGGCGGTGCTGGGGACGGGTCTGGAGCCGTCGGGGACCGAGGAAGGCGTGGATTTCTCTCCATTGGCGCAACTGGTGTCGAGTCTGTACTATGGACGGTACGCGCAGTTTTTTGAGGCGCTGGCAATGGTGGAGGAGCGCTTCTTCAACGTGAAGCGGTTCCTGTACGAGCACAAGGCGTGGTTTATCCGCGAGATGCGGCTGCGCGCATACAAACAGCTGCTGCAGTCGTACCGCGTTGTCGGTCTCGACAGCATGGCGCGGGACTTTGGCGTGACGGCTGATTTCCTGGACCGGGACCTGGCGCAGTTTATTGCTGCCGGGCGGATCAGCTGCACAATTGACCGCGTGGCTGGGAACGGCGTGATTGAGACGAGCCGCGCGGACGACAAGAACCAGCAGTACTTGGATGTGGTGGCGCAGGGCGACCAACTCATTACGAAGCTACAAAAATATGGACAGGCAGTGCGTTTACGGGGCAGTGAGCGGGCGTGATGGACGTCCGACGAAGCATTGTGCATTGTACTATACGCCGTGTAGGGTACCTATAATAGAATGGAATATGCAGCCGTTATCATGAAGTCGGCGCCCATGGGCAAAAAAAAAAAAGGATGCGACCCACTGCTGTGGGCTGATAACGCCTCCACGCAAAGCAGCTTATCATGAATACAGATAAAATCAAAAATAGCTTAAAGCCCGGGGCGCCCCCTCTGTCTCTCGCATCTTCCCCATGGCCATGCGTTGTTTCTGTACGTTGAAAGTAGCGGTCTGACCCGAGACAGTCCTATGTACAATGTACATACATCGCCCTAGCGCGGCACAATACTAGTATGTACTGGCTGACCCCGCAGTCTCCAAAGTGCGCCTAGCCCGTCCAGGCCTTGTAGGCCCTATAAAGCCCTTGGGCTCCTGTTTCTCCACGTCTGCCACCATGCCGAAACGTCTGACGCTCGAGTCCATGAACGCCCATGTGCGGGCTGCTGAGTACGCCGTCCGCGGCGAGCTTGCCGTGCTTTCGGAAGAGCTCCGGGCGTCGCTGGACGGCGGGAAAAAGCTCGCCTTTGACGAAGTCATCTCGGCCAACATTGGCAACCCGCAGCAGCTCGGCCAGAAACCGATTACATTTTTCCGGCAGGTCCTCAGCCTCCTCGAGAACCCGCTGCTGCTGCAGAACAAGCGCGTCCTGCAGGAACAGCTCGGCTACAAGGAAGACGCCATTGCGCGCGCCGAGTTTCTGCTCAAGAGCGTTGGCAGTGTCGGTGCGTACACGCCCAGTAACGGTGTTCCGGCCATCCGCAGGAGCATTGCAGCCTTCCTCGAGCGGCGAGACGGCTTCTCCGCGTCGCCAGAGGACATTTACCTCTCTGCCGGGGCCTCTTCGGGCGTCAACACGCTGCTGAATGTCATCTGTGCCGGCCCCAAGACAGGCGTGCTCGTGCCCATCCCCCAGTACCCGCTGTACACGGCGTCGCTGTCTGTCCTCGACGCCCAGTGCGTGCCGTACTACCTCGACGAGGCCAAGAACTGGGCCACGGACATCTCTCTGATGGAATCGTCGCTCGCTGCGGCCCGCGACAAGGGCACAGACGTGCGTGCCATTGTCGTCATCAACCCAGGGAACCCCACGGGCGCGTCGCTGGCCGAGGCCGACATTGAGCGTGTCATTGACCTTGCCCAGCGCGAGAAACTCGTCGTCATTGCCGACGAAGTGTACCAAACCAACGTCTTCATTGGCCAGTTCCACTCCTTCAAGGCTGTCCTGCGCCGCATGCAGAAAAAGACGCCGGGAAAGTACGACGACGTCGAGCTCGCGTCTCTGCACTCCATCAGCAAGGGCATGGTCGGCGAATGCGGCCACCGCGGCGGCTACTTTGAGCTTGTTGGCTTTGATCCTGCCGTCCAGCAGCAAATCTACAAGTTTGTCAGCATCATGCTCTGTGCCCCTGCCATTGGCCAGTGCCTCGTCGAGCTCATGGTCAACCCCCCCAAGAAGGGCGACCCCAGCTTTGAGCAGTATGACGCAGAGTACCGTGCCATCTTTACTAGTCTGCAGGAGCGCGCCACAGCGCTGCACCAGGCCTTTACCAAGATGGAGGGCGTCTCGTGCGGTGCGCCCCAGGGCAGCATGTACCTCTTCCCCACCATCACGCTGCCGCAAAAGGCCGTTGATGCTGCCGCGGCAGAGGGCCGTGCGGCCGATGAGTTCTACTGTCTCGCCATGCTCAAGGCCACGGGTGTCTGTGTCGTTGCCGGCAGTGGCTTTGGCCAGAAACCCAACACATTCCACTTCCGGACGACCTTTTTGGCGCCTGGCACCGAGTGGACCGACCGTATCATTGCCTTTCACCAGGCGTTTATGGAAAAGTACAAGTAAATAATAGCACACCCCTTTTTCTTCTTCTTAATTTCTTTTTATTTTTTATAATCATAAAAAAACGTCATGAGAAGATCCACTGGCGCTGTGCACTGTTTATGAGATCGTGTTCGGCGGCCAGGTGCCAGAACCCGTGTCGGTACTGCCGACTCGGATCACCCAGAGACGGTGTCTCGGAGAGCTCCATCTTCTTGTCGAGGACCGTCTGTACGAGCACATGCGCCGACTCGAGCTCCCCGTTTCGCAGCAAGGCCGCCAAGAGTACCTCGAGCGTTGCTGCTGGCACACGTGGCGAGCTCTCAATGAACTTGAAGTACTGCATGGCATGCACCGTGTCGCCAATGGCCGCAAAGCCATGCACGGCCCGCTCCCAAAAGACTTGGTCAAAGATGGGCTGTGCTTGCAGGCTCGACGCCTTGCCCTTTGTCGGCGGTGCCCCCGTAGCAATGACGCACTTCACTGCGGTAATGTCGGGCGGCTGCCGCGAAAAGTAGTACTCGAGTAGGATGGTCTGGATATGGGACGACAAGCGCACACTACGCTGGCTCATCCTCTTGAGGATATAGTCCATGCAGGGACCCACATCCGTCGCATTCTGTGCGTCTGCCGGCTCCATCAGCATGTAGATGAGCTTGCCATAGGTGTGCAAGTTGGCATCGAGGCCGACGGCCTCCATCTTGTCGAGGACGAGCGACACGGCCGCAATCTGCTCGGCTGGCCGAAGATTATGGAGATTGCCATGGCCAAACGACGCCTCCATCAAAACGGTCACCGTCGTCTCGTCTGGGGGGATGCCACGGGCCGACATGAGCTTGAGGACGTTGCTGACCTCTTCGCCATGGCCGTCCCGCACGAGAGGCCGAAGGATGGAGTTGAATGTGGCAATGTCCGGGTTGATGCCATGGCGGCCAGCCCAAGCCAGGATTTGTTGTGCCAGGGGCAGGTTCCCCCGTCGCAGTACCCCCGAGATGGCGGCGTTGACAGGCCCAATGGCGGGCTTGGCGGGTGCCACGTCCGTCTTATCGCCCGCTTGGTAATCGTCCCAGAGCTGTTGCATCTCGTAGAGTGCCCGGATGCTGCCCTGGATGTCGCCTGAGCGAGCAAGGCCGGAGATGCGTGCTGACCATGCAGCGGTATCGGGTGTCATGCCCGAGCTGAGGAGACGCTCCCAGATGGTGTTGATGCCTTGCAAGTTGGACGCGTTTTTGCAGCCCTCCATGAACGACGTCCATGTGCGGATGGTTGGGCTGATGCCGACCGTGGCCATGGTGTTCCAGACGGCTGTGGCACGTTTGGGCGCGCGCAGCTCGGCAAAGGCCATGATAAAGTAGTCAAAAAGTCTGGCAATCCCATCTAAATGTGCCGAGACCTTGGCATCTGGCTCCGAAATGGCCGACCAGAACTCTGTCCACGCCTGCTCACATTTTCTTATATCCCGACTGCGCAGAGATCCGCTGACGAGCTTGTGGATGGACGCTGAAAACATGGCATCATTTATATTCTTGGCGCGGCCCATGTATGCCATCAAACGAATGGCGCCCTGTGCAGGTCTCGTCTGGCCTTGGTACACCAGTGGCCACCGTCCAGAGACATAGTTTGCTACACGGGGAAAGGATGGGTACAGGTTGCCCACCATCTGCCGGTCAAGTGCATCATTGGACAGGGCTTTTTCGATGTACTGAAGAAGCTGCTCTGCCTGCTTTACGATGGTATTGTCAACTCTGAGGGCTGGGTCCGTCAACACGGCATACGTCGCCAGTACCGGTGAAATAACCACGCGCAGTTGACCAGGCGAATAGTGTGGAAACATGGACTCTATAAGTGGATGCATATCGTGCTTCTGCCAACATTGCAAGTACATCTCTGCATCTACAAGTGGGATCCGGAAAGAATTCACTGGCTCCTCTTCCAACGCGACCACGTCCTTGACAATCAGATCCGGCAGACTGAAAAACCGCCACGCCTCCACTGCGTCTCTCATCAACGCATTCCGGTGCTCTGGTGTATGTATGGCCGCGTCCAAAAGCCCCAGCATCAGCTCCGTCCATTGGCTCGGCGCCTGCAGCAAGCTCAGCTGCCTCCGCATCTTTGTTATACACCCCATCGACGGCAGCGTACTCGATAAATAGTTCCCCTTCTTCAAAGCCGCCACATCCCGCAAAATCTTCTCTGCCACTTGCTTAAAGATTATCGGACACGATTCTCCGGCCTCTACCATGTGGCTATACATTCGGCCCCGGAAGTAATCAAAAATCATCACCGCCGTCGTCCCTTGCTTGCTCCGGAGCTGTAATAACCCCATCATCTCCCTGTACAGCCCCCGGCTCACCTCCAACACCCGTCCCGTCACTTCCCCCTCTACCCTTTGCGCTAGCTCGAACAGCTCCGCCTCGCTGTATCGGCCGAGCACGTCCTCATTCCCCTGCCCCCCCTGTCCCTTTTGCATGCTCGTCTGCACGACGCGCCGAAATGTCGTCATTGCCATGTCCTCGCTCCCGTATGCTTGCATCAACGGCCGCCTCGCCGCGGCCCTCGTTGTGCTCGCCGAAATTTTCCGGGCCGACATCCGGGCCGTGCTCCGGACAACCGCCCGGGCTCGGCACAGCGCGCAGACCACACGGGCCTCCTGCAATGCGAATACCGGCATGGGAAGGTACCGTATATGGCTTTGTCGACAGCTCTTTCCTCTTTCCTTTTGCCCTTTTTTATTTTTTTTGTTTTATGTACATACATATTTTTTCGGATTGTGAAAAGCGGGTCTGGGTGACGTGATTGGGTGGCCTTGCGGTGAGGTTCGTGTTACCGACCCTCGGCGTCGAGAACAATGTTTGAGTGGCAATGGATGGCGTATAGTGTTCTTCCTATTTTATTACGAACATGTATGATGGATGATGAGCGGGATGGTGGGATATGGGCATCGTTGCCACCTCGGGTGAAGGTATATGCAAAGGTTTTATGCTCTGACGTCACTCTCATTCGGCCATGAAGGGTATACTTGTGAGGCAATTTTGAACGCAATGTGGAGGCGTTATTTGCGGAAAGAGTTGCCTTTCCGTGATAACTGGTTTTCTTTGCAATAAAAGCAGGGGTGGGGTAGGATGAAGTATGTACATTGCAGGAAGATAAACAGTGGGTAAGGCTATCTACACGTGGCCATCATATTGGATGGCTCAACAATAAGCTGCAAGCATGCAAGCCGATAAGGAAATGCAGGCTTGCCATGGGTAGTGCTTCCTGATGCCATCAAGGCAATACGCATTGTCCAAAAGGGTGGCTTTGTAAGGAAAGATATGGTCCACTTTTTATCTAGAGGAAACGTATAAAAGGGAGTGGCATATTTCTCGTCTTTTCCTGTTTTTTACGTTTTCCAACGGACAACATGGCTATCAAGGCGCTTTTGTTTGACTGCGACAACACGCTTGTCCTTTCGGAGGACATTGCCTTCCAGGCATGTGCCGAGCTGGTAAACAAGGCCTTTGAGGATAAAAATGTAGAGCTCAAGACGCCCTTTACTGGCCCGTCTTTGATTAAAAACTATGTTGGAAAAAACTTTGGAAAGCTCCTTGAGGAGATTAACGAGACGTACGAGTTGAAGTTGTCCCCAGAGGAAATCCAGGGCTACGTGGACGCGGAGCTCGGCGTTGTCGTGGAGCGTTTGGAGCGGGATGCACAGCCCTGTGTGCACGTAGACAAGACGCTAGAGAGTCTGCACGCAGCTGGTCAGCATCAAATGGCTGTTGTATCGTCGTCTGCCCTTCCTCGGCTTGTGGCCAGCTTGAAAAAAGTTGGCTTTACGGGCTACTTTGGCAAACACGTGTATTCTGCCGTCACGAGTCTGCCCTCGCCCAAGAGCAAGCCGGATCCCGCCGTCTACCTACACTCACTCCAGGAGCTTGGCATTTTGGCAGAGGAAGCCATTGCCATCGAGGACAGCAGAAGCGGCACGCTGAGTGCGGTGGGTGCAGGGATTCGCGTGGTGGGCTATGTTGGGCCTTATCCCGACGAGGAACGGGATGCGATGCGAAAGAAACTTACGGAAGCGGGTGCCGAGGTGATTATGGAGGACTGGAACCAGTTTGAGGAGATTTTGAAAAAGATGATAGTCTAAAAAAGCAATAATAGACGTGTTTTATTCGTAGTACTCTATTTTAACTTGACGTTGGACAGTGGCGGCTTTTGCCATGTCTCTCGCTTCGTGAGGGCAGAGAGGCGTTGACAAGAGGGCCACCCCGAAACAGCGTCTGCGCCTCTTGTGTTGCCAAACCGT
The DNA here is from genome assembly GCA_020002325.1 of Chrysosphaeria jannelii. Classification (NCBI taxonomy): domain Eukaryota; kingdom Fungi; phylum Ascomycota; class Sordariomycetes; order Ophiostomatales; family Ophiostomataceae; genus Chrysosphaeria; species Chrysosphaeria jannelii. The sequence continues at coordinate 12,766 of JAGKRY010000042.1, read as the reverse complement.
TGACGTTGACGAGCCGTCAAAAGCGTCTGCCTGACAGATGCGTACAAGGGCCTTTTATGCAGTCCATCATCATTGTGGTGACACCATGGACGCAAGATGGCAGCTCACGGGTGGCAAGTGCCCTGGGAGTTGGGATTTGCATGGACTGTGTGTTTTTCCACAAGATCTTCGCCCAGCTTGGACAAGTGGCTCAGGGAGTACACTATGATGTAAAGTCCGTTGGAAGAATGCACGACATCGTTTTTGGTGCACGGATGGCTTGAATGCGCTTGGGACGAGCCGGGCTGGGTGGTGATTTTGTTTGATTTTATATTATTTTCATGAAAAGCATCAGTAGAAAAGGCTGTATGAAGTGAATGAAATGAAATGAAACGTTGCGTGTGCGGACTTTTTTGTATGATCTGCACCGCAGCTTGGCAATTCTCCCAAAGAGCCGTTGAGGAGCGTGCGGCTTTGTTTTGCCGACAGTTGCGACGTGCGAGCTGTCTTTTTTACTGAAATGTGATGGGTAGTTTCCGATGGGGGATGTCTTTGAGAAAGGAAGACGAGTGGCTCCTGCATACGAGCTACTTTCTTTTTTGGGGGCGAAGGGAACGGTGCATCATCGAGACGCGCCTTGCTTGGTATGGGTGTATTTGTATGTACTTTGAGAAGCTGCCGTGGGCGGCTTGGCCCGATGAACGAAAAGAACTGGCATCAGCAGGCATTTCAGTGCCCATGTCAGACGCGGAGCACATGATGCTGTGGTAAGGTAAGCTTCCTCCTGGCAGTACAAACTAATACAAGCGGTACATATTACCCTATGCGTAGGATTTGTAAAGAAATGAAAGCCCTTATACCTCCCCCCTCTACTTATCCGTTTTCCTACCAGCTTCCACGCAGCGTTGTTTATTTTTTTAATATTTTTATTTTCTTTTCGCGCCATACTGGTTTCACGGCTCCTCCTTTTTACAGAAACGCCCTTTATTTTACTGAAACAAGACCTCTTTGAGCGTCGTGAATTGACGCTTGGTTTTCTTTTTGGAGTTTTGGATTTTTGGATTATTATTTTTTTTTTCAATTCTGCCGTTAGCATCACCACTCCCTTTTTTTTCTTTTGTGACGCTTGTGCCCTTGTGACGCTTGTGACAAGTGACGATGGCTCCAGGACAGCCAACGCCTGCGTCGGGCAATGGAGGAGAGAAGGATGCGTCTGCAGCTACCAAGCGCATTCGGCAGAGCAAGCCAAAGGTCAAGACGGGCTGTAGTAATTGCAAGTGTGTGCTCTTGACAGGAGAGGACGAAGCGAGACTGACGCCGTAGACAACGCCGCATCAAGTGCGATGAGAAGCGGCCAGCGTGCACGCAGTGTATGCGGTCCAAGAAGGAATGCTCGGGCTATCCGCCGCCGCAGCGCAGGGCGCTCCCCTTTGAGGAGAAGCGCATCCTGCCCAAGCTGAGCCCCGTGTCGGCCGTGCCCACACACATCCAGCCGTTGCTGGCGCCTCGTCTGCCCGGCCATGCACCGCCCATGGCCATTCCTAGTCAGATTCCACAGGCCCCGGCGCAGCCGTTGCAGATACAGCCCATCTATGCCGACGGCCTAAGCAGCATGCAGCTGCGCCTTGCCCACCGGCCGCTGCTGCCAGAGTACCGTCTGAGCGCCAAACATGCCCTCGAGCCGCTGATACCAACGGCCAATCTGCAGCTGTACGTGGGGCCTCGCCGGGCGCAAAAGTTCGAGAAGCGGCGTGAGTATGCCCGGCAACAGCAGGCTCTGTTTGCCAACCAGGGCATCCAGTTCCTCTACGGCCCGGCGTTTGGCATCCCCTTTACACAGCAGGAGGACCTCTACTTCCGGCTGTTCCGTGAGCAGACGGGCAACGAACTGTCGGGCTTCTTTGACGACGTCTTCTGGTCGTTTTCGGTGCTCAACTCGGCGCACACCGACAAGGCTATCCACTACGCTGTTGTGGCGCTCGGCGCGCTCTACAAGACGCTTGAGATTGCCACAGACTCGCCGCCAACATCGCCCTCGGAGCACGACGACTCCGAGTCCGTCATGGTGCACTGGGAGACGGCTTTTAAGAACTACTCGTATGCGTGCAACGAGCTGCTGGAGCTGCGCACCGAGGACGAACAGTCGCAGCGGACGCGACTCATGGCCAGCGTGCTGCTGTCGTGCTTTGACTCGTTTATTGGGCACCACAAGCAGGCCATTGTGCACATCCAGGCCGGGCTGCGGCTGCTAGAACGGCTGCGCACGGAGTACCGCGAGCTGCACGGCTCCTCGGGCCGCGAGCCAGTCGACGACGACCTGACGCAAATGTTCAGTCGGCTGGCCATCCAGGCCAAGTCGTACGACATGGCGTTCCACTTCCCAGAGCCGTACGTCGTGCGGATGCTGCCAGAACGGACGGCCCAGGCCATTCTGGCGAAGCAGCGCAACCTGACAAACGAGTCGACCAACGCCGACGACATTGGGCTGACCATGTCGGTGCACCAAGAGCCCATTCCCCATATGTTTATGACGCTGCGGGAGGCGCGCCTGTCGTGGGACACCATCTGTGAAGACATAATGCGCTTCTTTGAGATGATGTTTTTGTACGCACAGGGCCCGCCGAACCTGCTGCCGTCGGGCATGAAGTCGTACGGCGCGTCGTTCAATGGTCGCTTCGACTGCTGGTCCTATGCCTTTGAGCCCATGCTGCTGAACCGGGACGACGCGGGCATCTCTCAGCAGGAAAAGATTGCCATTGCTGTGCTCAAGATGTTCCAGCTGATGACGCTGATCCTCTACCGCATGACTTTTACCATGGACGAAATGGACTTTGACGAGCATCGGATGCACTTCCAGACGATTGTCGACTTGGCCATTGAAGTTGTGAGCGACCAGGAGAGGCATGCCATAAAGCAGCGCTGCCGCGGCCAGTGCGAACACCCACCCTTTGATGTTCGGACGCGCTTTGGGCCCGAGTCGTTCCTCGGCGTGTTTGAGAACGGCGGCATTCCGTCGTACAACCAGCGCAAGGGCTTTGACTTTCAGCCGGGCCACATCAAGGCCAGTTTCAGTGCGGATCTAGGCATTGTGCCGCCGCTCTTTGTCGTAGCCACCAAGTCGCGCGACCGCATCCTGCGGCGGCAGGCCATCAAGCTGCTGCGGAGCAGTGCGCGGCGCGAGGGCATGTGGGACAGCGAGCTGGCAGCACAAATTGCCATGTGGGTAGTGAGCATTGAGGAAGAAGGCGAGGAGGAGGTCTTCCTCCGCAACATGGCCGGGCTGAGCGTCAACGAGCCCACGCACCTGGTTGGGCTGGGCCTCAACGGTGTGCCGCGGTACACGGCGCCCCAAGGCGTGCCGATGACACTGCCGACGGCCTATGCCAGCGCACACGTGCCAGGGCCCGTGATCACGCACGTGACTACACCGCCGAGCAGTGGCGAGAATTCGCCGACGGAAGCACACGCGCTGCTGGGGCCGCGGCAACCGAGCGTGGCGACGCCGGCATACTCGTCGTACTCGCCAGGATCGGCGATGATGTCGCCGCCAGCGCTGAGCGCGCCATTGCCGTATTTTACGCAGCTGACGGAGCCGATTCCGGCGTCGAAGCGGGTGCTGATCCGAAGGGTGGAGTTTGACTTGCAGAACCACTCGGCCAGTCTCAAGTGTGGGACGCGGGGGAATGTGGCGGCGGTGGATGCGCGAGAACGCGTAGCGACGATCAAGTGGTAGCATTCTATATAATACAGCATGTCCGGGACAATAATGTCACGTGATGCGACTATAAGGCGAGTAAGAAAGAATACGGCGGAGGGAGAGAAGACGCGCATTGCGATGGCGAAACGGGCTGTGGTAGAGGATGGCGAGCTGCGGGAGGCGAAGCGGGTGCGGGTGACGGAGGAGGAGGCGTCGGACGAGGACGGGGCGATGGTGGCGGCGCGCCAGACGGCGCCGACGGAAGGTTATGCCGATTTATATCTTGATTCGATTGACCGGGGCGTGCTGGACTTTGATTTTGAGAAGCTGTGCTCGGTGTCGCTGTCGGACATTAACGTATATGCGTGTCTGGTGTGCGGGCGGTATTTCCAGGGCCGCGGGACAAAGTCGCATGCCTATTTCCACGCACTGGACGAAGACCACCATGTGTACATCCACATGCGCACGCAGCGCGTGTACGTGCTGCCCGAGGGCTACGAAGTGCTGAGCGGCGCGCTGGACGACATCAAGTACGTGGCGGATCCGCGGTACACGGCAGACGACGTCGCAAGGCTGCGGCAGCCCACGCCGACAAAGTTTACGCTCGAGGGGCGGCCGTATGCGCCGGGCTTTGTCGGCATGAACAACATCAAGGAGAACGACCACGTCAACGTAGTCGTGCAGGCGCTGGCACACGTGCGGCCTCTGCGCGACTATTTCCTGCTCGACCGGCTGGGCGACAGGGCCGGCCCGAATGCCGAGCTGTGCCGGCGGTTTGGGCTGCTGGTGCGCAAAATGTGGAACCCGAGGGCCTTCAAGGCGCATGTGTCGCCGCACGAGCTGCTGCAGGAGGTCTCGCTGCGGTCCAGCCGCAGATTCACGCTGGGCACGGCCGCGGACCCCCTGGACTTTCTAGCCTGGTTCCTCAACACGCTGCATGTCGGCCTGGGCGGCAGCCGGTCGCGGCCGCAGTCGTCCATTGTGCAGCGTGTCTTCCAGGGCACCGTGCAGACGGAGACGGAGACGCTGCTCGACGGCGGCGGCGATGCCATGGATGTTGACGGCAACGCTAGCGTGGCCAAGACTGTCTACGCCGCCCCAGCCACGGCATCAACGCCTACGTCTGCGCGGATGTCCCGGCCAGCAGTGGCAGCAGCAGCAGCACCCGTGGCGGCGTCGTCGCGGTTCCTGTTCCTATCGCTGGATCTGCCGCCGGCGCCGCTCTTCCAGGACGACCAGGAACGCAACATGATCCCGCAGGTCTCGCTCGCAACGCTGCTGGAAAAGTACAATGGCGTGACCGTGCATGACCAGGGCCATGTGCGCCGAAAGTACGGACTGGCCGGGCCCCTGCCGCCCTACCTCATCTTCCACATGAAACGCTTCTCGGCCAACAAGTTTGTCACGGAGCGGAACCCGACGATTGTCACGTTTGACCCCAGGGGCCTCGTCGTGCAGACGCACGACGCCAGCGATGAGGGCGTCTACGACCTCGTGGCCAACGTCGTGCACGAGGCCGTCACGACCGAGGACGTAGCCGTCGACTCGGCCGAGGAGAAGCGGACATGGAAAGTGCAGCTCCGGGACCGTGCAGGCGTGACGGGCCCCCTGGGGGGTAGTGTTGGGGCGGGCAAGGACCGGTGGGTGGTGGCACAGGATCTGTTTGTCGAGCCGGTGGCAGGCGAGCTCTTGTACCTGGCCGAGTCGTATATACAAATCTGGGAGCGGCGCAAGAAGGAGGCCATATAGTAGCGTACAACGTGCGAAATAAAGGAAAAAAAGGTAAAAAGTGAATATAGTCTACAGAAATAAGGTTATGCATCGTCTTCACGGGGTTTCATGTTTCGTTGGTGCTGCTTCTCGCGCCTCTGCTCGTCGAGGGCAGAGCGCTGCTGCAGCGAGTCGTCGTGGCTCTTCCACTCCATTTTTGTGTCGGCCGGCATCTCGAGCACTCGCTTCATCGTCTCGCGGATCTTGAGCACACGCCCACCGTCCCGACGTGCCCACACGCTGAGAATGTCCTCGCCGTTGCGCACACTAAGGACGGCGCCACAGACATCTTCCGAGGCATCGCCAAACTGGTCACCAATGATAGCTAGCAGCAGGTTCTCCCAGTACCGGTCGGCCACGCCTTTCTTCAGCCGCACAATCCACTTGCCGCCCTTGCGGTTCTCGTCGTCTTCCCAGATAGGCCGCACACCTTCGCGGAAAAAGTGATAGTCTGACACAATCGGCAGCATCGACGACCGTTTCAAGTGGGCATACACCGTGAAAAAGTCCTCTACCGTCTGCACCGCCGCAATCGGATGCAGTGTCTTTTCATACTCGATAAACCCATTCACCTTGCTAATGGGCGGCCGGAACCAGAACACCCACTCAAAGCGCAAACCGTGCTTCTTCTCATCCGCGCCCTTGACCGGGCTCCCTGCGGTGCCAAAGTTGGAAAAGACGCCGGATCCGAGTGCAAACGCATTCGAGCTCGGACTCATCAGCCGTCCATGTGGCGAGGCCACCGTCTTTGCATCGCTGCCACCAAACCGTCGAGGCAACCCCCCTGGCCGTGCCGATGCAGGCTCGCCATAGCCTCCAATTTTAGGGCTCGTATTCGTAGACACTGACAGCCCATTCACACTGCCATGTTAGTCTTTCTTTTCTTTTTCTCCTTTTTTTTCCTTTTTTTTTCTTCTTCTTTTAAAAAATTCTTTCCCTCTCGTCGTGCCTCGACGTCGTTCTCCTTGCACAACCTCACGCTTGACATACCTCGCACGGCGACCATAATTATTTTCCATTTTTTTCTCTCTCTTGTGTCTAAAAATATATACTATGCCAAAAATGCTTTGAATGCTTTTTTTTATTTTTCTTTTCCTTCTCTCTTCTTTCGGTTGATTGTTTTGTGTCGTCGATTAACTTTTCTTCACTTTTTTTTCGTGGTACATCTGTACCATGTATCCATCCGCTTTCACCTTGTCTCTCTGCACACACCCCCCAAGTCCTGCATACGCCGTCTCTCCCTTCCCTCCAACTCTTTATTCCTTTCAAAAAATACTCTTTATCCATCCAATTTTATCCGCCTTTCCATCCCATCACAATGACACTCCCTTCACCCATCACATCAAGCTCAGTGGGGCGGTCAGCACTGGCAGAACTAGACCCAGTGCCCCACCAGCCAATCGCTTATCTAACCTCGCTGCCGGATTTATAAAAGGTACATTTGAAGTATCATTGCATGATGTCATTCATGCGCTACATCGATCGGTACACCCCAGTTCTCCACACGACAAACGGCCGAGGCTCATCTTTCGCTTTGAGATTTTGGTCTTGATTTTGATTTTAATTTTTTGCATGGCTATTTATTTATCTTTATTGAAATACAATACATAAAATGGCACACAAAGATGCCATCGGACCATGGGGGAAAGCAACTGCCGGCGCCACGGGGGCCGTCCTCGCCAATGCCCTCGTTTATCCCCTCGACATGTACGTCATGCCCTAGTTGTCGTTTTTTTTCTCTGCTAATGTCTGTGTGAAAACACGTCTTCAGGTCCAGGAAAGACCAAAGGACGGCGAAAAGAATGATGCACATTATACATCCACCTGGGATGCCATTCAAAAGATTGCCGCCGACGACGGCTTGGTCGGCTTGTATGCTGGCATCAACGGCTCTTTGCTCGGCGTCGCGTCCACCAACTTTGCCTACTTTTACTGGTACTCCATTGTGCGTTCCGTCTACGAGCGCTCCCGTCCATCCACGCCACCATCGACAGTCGCCGAACTGTCCTTGGGCGCCGTGGCCGGTGCTGTTGCCCAGCTTTTCACCATTCCTGTGGCCGTTGTGACGACCCGCCAGCAAACGCAGTCGCGTGCAGACCGGAAGGGGCTCCTCGAAACGGCCCGTGACGTCATTGACAGCGACGATGGCGTGTCCGGGCTGTGGCGAGGCCTCAAGGCCAGCCTTGTCCTCGTCGTCAACCCTGCCATCACCTACGGTGCCTATGAACGGCTGAAGGTCTTTCTCTTCCAAGGCAGAACCAACCTCAGGCCATGGGAAGCTTTTGTTCTTGGCGCCCTTTCGAAATCCATGGCGACCATTGCTACACAGCCATTAATTGTCAGCAAAGTCGGTCTTCAGTCCAAGCCGCCGCCGTCGCGCAATGGCAAGCCGTTCCGCAGCTTCGTCGAAGTCATGCGCTTCATCGTCGCCAACGAAGGCCTTCTAGGCCTCTTCAAAGGCATAGGGCCGCAGATTCTCAAGGGTGTCCTCGTCCAGGGCATTTTAATGATGGCAAAAGAGCGGGTTGAGCTTCTTTTTATCCTCTTTATCCGCTATCTCAAATCCATGCGGACCCGTAAGCTCGCAACTGCCATTGCCAAGGCTGCGCCCAACATAAGCTCTTTAGCTCTCTCTTAGACACGTGACGAAAGTTAAAGCTGATAAATTATGTAATCAATCGAAATGGGGCTGGTGTCTTTTTTTTCCCACAAATCAAGTGTGCGCCACAGGTGAGAATTTTTGCGCCGTGGACCCACAAAATACTGTTCCAAAGTCGACTGGTACGAATCTCCCACGAGACCGAACCACCCATCGTCAAGAATACCGTCGCCATGGCCAGTACGTGCAGCGGTGCTGCTTTTGCTAGGATGATGGACTAACATGCGTCTAGAGTCAAAGAACTCGTCTCAGCACAACCAGTCGCGCAAGGCGCACCGAAACGGGTAGGGAAGCACGGCACAAGACAACGACGTCTAACAGGATCAGTATCAAGAAGCCCAAGACGTCTCGTTACCCTTCGCTCAAGGGCACCGACCCCAAGTTCCGCCGAAACCACAGACACGCTCTTCACGGCACTGCCAAGGCACTGGTAGGTGTCTCTTTGTAGGGCTTCTCTCTGTGGAATGACTAACATATTGTGCAGAAGGCTGCTAGTGAGGCCAAGGAATAGACATTGGGATTCTTGATAGACGCTATACATGGACCGGGTGAATAAAACAGAAAAACATTGCCAGCCTACGCTTATAAGATATGCAAGTGAGAATGGAGCGCGTAGAGCGTCTCACGAGCAAGTTTAGTACTAGTATATGCTCTCGTAAAAAGTGCCTGCCGCTGCTCCGTGCTGCTCGCACGGCCAAAGACATCGCGTGAGCGGCAATGCGGGTACGTCGTGTGGTACAGATCCATCACCTCCACACTCGCACCGTATGCCCCACACTGTGACTAGCGGCGGTATTACCTCTTGGAAATAGGCCCACACACGTTAAATACCATGTCCCGCTCCTGAAGAACATCACCCACACCACACCTCTTTATCCTTCTGCAGGTCCAGTATCACTCCCCCAGCTTTGTACGCAACGCCCTCTCCCCAGACTTGTGCATCTACCCTTTCTCCACGCCTCGATTTCTCGGCTGTTCTGGACAGCGCGCAAGTCTGCATCTTTCGCCTCTCTCCCACGTTGCCGCAAAGCTTCGCTTCCCGCCTGGCCTGCCAGACTCTTTTTCTTTCACTCGCCAACTCTCAGCCTGGATGCTGCTGGAAAATAGATGTACGTTTTTGTCTTTTTTCGCTCTTTTGTTTTTCCGTATCGAGACCGAACGCTCCTTCCTTTTATATTGGATGGCTCCGTTCCTGCGTCGTGGCATTCCTGGCGATTATAAGGGCCGTCCCTGACGTGTCTCCCTTGGGACGCTTTAAAGTCCTGCCACTCGTCTTTTAGTTTTTTTTATTTTTGCATGCTAATCTCATGCTCTAGAAATAGTTCGTTTCTATTCCACTTGCACAGCTGAGCTGCCTTATTTTCATCAAAAAATCCCCTGAATCTTTTATTTTCTGGATTTTTTGAATTTTTTGAATTTTTTGAATCTTTCGAATCTTTCGAATCTTTCTTCTTGGATTTTTTTGAACTCGTTTGGATACCCACCACGCCTACACGCTTGCAGCCTGAACACTTTTCCTTTACGTCATAATGTCCAACATCCAAACCAATCGCCTCAGCACACCCGACGTGGGACAGGGCTCCCTCGGACACAGTACACGGCTCCGTCCTCCCAACAACACGCACCTGCGTGCTTCTGCTGACTTTTCCGGAATGGCAGTCCCTTCCCATGTGAACCGGATGCGTCCCGCCTCGGAATACTATGCCTCGGGCACGGTGCAGATCTCGTCAGATCCCCAAGACGCTGCTACACAAAGCTGGATCAACGACATTGACCATTCTGAGTCAACTCTTGAAAACATGGCCACGGCGGCTCTGGACCAGGATTTCCGCGACGAGCTGAGCGCCATTGAGCAGTGGTTCCGTGTCCTCAGCGATGCGGAGCGTACTGCGTCGCTTTATGCCCTTCTCCAGCACGCCAATCAGGTGCAGATCCGCTTCTTTATCCAGGTGCTGCAGCAGATGGACCACAGCAACACCTCGCGGGAGACAGAGCCGTCGCATCTCTCAAACTCCATGGGAAGACTCAACATCAATGGCTCCACCACCCGGAGCATGGGGAACTCCAACCGCAACTCCTTGCTGTCCACGTCTGCCATTGACAGCGTGTTCGCAGAGTCTTCTTCCATGGCCATGGGGGGCGAACCGGCAATGCTGTCCCAGCAGGTGTCCCACCCCAACATTTCCAAGCGCAACAGCACGATTCTGGACCCCGCCACAGTGTCCAATAGCCTAAACGCACAGTCTGCGGCGGCTCTTTGGGGCACCACCACCACCACTGCTTCCACAGCACCCACGCCCATGGGCGCTCTGGGTCCTATTGCGTCTCCCATTCCACCCATTGGCCAGTTCAACCCTCCTCTCTCTGCTGGCCTGCCTCCGGCCAATCTCATGACCAATCTCCCCTCTGGGAATGTCACGACGCAGAATGGCTCGACGGACACCATCAGAAGGACCACGGTGACGGTCGGGACCTCGCTGCAAGACACTGCGCTTGCCTTCAGTCCCTACAACCCCAACCTGAGCTGGGCGGCCACGCCGAACACGCCAAACTTTGCCACCCAGCAGCACGACATGAAACTGTCGGCTATTTCTACTGTCAACAGTCGTGCAGCCTTGGACGACAGCCACAAGGGAAAGAACAAGCCCCGTCCGGCCAATATTACCATTGCCGGCCCGAGCACGGTCCCCAATCCCACTGTGGTAACACCTGCCATGATTATGGTGAATGGGGGCGGTCAAAATATGGCGTCCATGGGCCCTGGTCTTCTTAGTCTTGCAGGCCGTTCTCGTCCTGCATCGCCTGGGATGCCCGGGCTTGGTGCCATGGCAATCCCCACGCCGAACGGCACTTTTCTGTCTGCAGAGAACGGCATGCTGAGTGCTCCGCTCAACGGGTCTTTCCCTGCATCGTTCTCAGGGGCGCCTTCGGATAGCTATCTATCGGACCATTCCACCATGGGCCGTGCCCGCTCACCCCGTGGTCGTCGTAAGGTGGAAAAGCCTTCAGGACCCGTGGACCTGAAAGTTCTTGAAGACATTCCGAACTGGCTGCACCACCACCGTCTGCACAAGTACACGCCTCAATTGAAGGACATTTCATGGCGGGAATTGATAGACATGGATGACGATCAATTGTTGAAGGTGGGAGTGGCTGCCACCGGAGCCCGAAAAAAGTTTCTGAAACTGTTCGACGAGATTAAGGAAATGATGCACTCGGAGGGCAACTGAGCTTTTTCTTACTCTTTACATTTTTTTTTTTTTGATTTTATGATTTTTTTGGATTTGTGTATTTCTTTTTGGGGCTTGGGGACTAACATCTTGTGGCTTTTTGTATTCATTCACTATAATTTATTCATTACGCCTTATATATTCCAACATTCAACTCTTCAAGAGGCTTGTTTTAAGAACACCAATACACAACACCATCTTTCAGCAGAGGCTTATCGGTTTTTCTGCTAGACTCGCTAAAAAAATAACGAGGCATATCAGATAAACCAAAAGGACTCTGTTGAAAGATGGTAAAGAGTAAAAGAGGAGGATGGGCTTGATGGGGGAGTGCTCCCTTTTAAATACCCCCTTAGACTCGAAGAAAAAGAAAAAAAAAACGAGCCCCCTCGAACATGTTTCTTTTTCGCCTTGCTTTTCCCATAATCCTTTCCAGTTTTTGGACGAAAAGGAGCACGTTCAGGGGGGCTAGTCAATTGAACATGGGTAGAAGGACCATTTCAAAATGCAAGGGCCATACATAAATGCACATTTTGCTGAGGTAAGAAGAGAGCATGGGGGTCAGGCCGGTCCCATGGTTGCATCATGCCATGAACAAAAAATAAAGAGCATTGTGTGCTCAGTACTGTTTTTCTTCAAGCTGTTCATAAAGCAATACTGTTAAGGTCTATACAACAATGAACAACTTTCGAGGTGTGAATGGGAAATGGGAATGGGAGAAGTTGTTCAATGCAGAGTCCAACGCCTTATAAATAGAGTCCTCCATCCGGACCTTTGCCATTCAAAAATCACATCAAAACCATCATTGTCATCAATTTTTTTCACAATGTCCCAGAATAACGACATCCAAGGCGTCTACAAGCCATACGCTGTCCATGGCCTACGCCGTTCCAAGACGTCCGCCAACATTGCCGAGTGGCTTATGAACATCCAAACACGTACCAATGAGGCCATGAACTGGTGTCAGCAGCACAGTCCTGAAAAGGTCATCGACAACGTTCGAAGCTACGACTCGTCTGTGGCCCAAGTCATGAACCGTCTAGACAACATGGCCATCTACGGTAAGCCACGCCCCCTCCGTATTGCCAATCCAGACACATCCTCGCCCTTGTCACCACAAGCGAGAATGATTGCCAAGCTCCCTCCTCAATTCGTAGCTGACATGATGGGAACAGGCGCACCCAAGATTACATCCGTCGAAGATCTAGAGCGCTTTCTGGAAGAAGTTGACAAGCTCTGGACCGACCGGGAACAGCTGATCCGCCAGCAGGAGCACCTGGACCAGGTTCTTGCCGATGCCAAGGGAAAGTGTCGAGACTACGAAGAGAAGACCATGTTGATGGCGCGTTATATCATGGCTAATGGTGGCGAAGAACGGCTCAGATACTTGGAAAAAACCCTTTCGTCGGAGACGTCCCTAGAGAGATCTCATAC
>JAGKRY010000041.1:0-126182 GCA_020002325.1 Chrysosphaeria jannelii | reverse complement strand
AGCTTTGTTTTTTTTTTACAAACTCCGTTTAAAAAAAAAAAAAAAAAAAAAAAAAAGAAAAGAAAAGAAAAGAAAAGAAAAGTCAAATCACGCCAATCCAACTCGCTTTGAAGCTTTAAAGGGTAATGACAGGATTTTTTTTATGTTTCTTTTTTTTTGTTCTTCTCTTGGTCGGTTTTACTATTTTTTCTCCCATTTTGCTTTTTTTTCTGCGTGTAAAGGGTGAATCTCTCCAGCAAGCACTTTCTTTTTCATGTACCACCGCTTCATGCGCTTGAAGATGATTTTTCTTCTTTTTTATTACATGCACATGAAGAAAAAAGGTTAAAAAAGGGCTCCATATGAATGTTCCATTTTTTGAGGAGGAATCGTACTTATAGAGAGAAGGAAAAAAAAAGAAAGAAAAAGAAAAAGAATTTGTTCCCGGGCTGTACATCCTACACATAAGCGTAGATCGAATAGCACTCTGTTGTATATATTGGACAAGCCCGCCTTTGCTATTTAAGGATTCCCTCCTCTCCATCTTTTTCCTTGTGTCCATCTTCTTTCCAGACGTCCTCGCTTTTACCCCCATTCCCAAATGAACTCTTTTGTCTTGTACCCATCAGAGGCCACTTTTGACAATTACCAAATGGTGAATTGTACAGAGGACAGCACACAGTACTTTGACCAGTTCTACGACTCTCATGCTCCCACCGGGCCATCCATTGCGTCATATTCTGCGCCATACAGCAATGCTACAGGGCTTCACAATCCCCTGTACTTCCAGAACCATGTGAATCCATATCCCCACATGGCCACTCTTCAGCCTGTATCGCCCCCCAACTATTCCACCCATTTCACGAGCTTTGGTATGGCTACGCCTCACATGGGGCTTCAAGAGCTTGCCAATGAGACATTCCCAAGGTACGAAGCGAGCTGTTCCCCAAGATGAGAGAGTATAATGGCTAACAGCACGCAGTAGCAGCATTGTGACGCCAAAATCTAAGATGGAAGACTTCGATTACAGCAGTCCCTCGACATTGCCCATGGAGGTGCACCAGCTCCCCTCCCCGTTGAGTGTACAGTCAGAGCCTCTCCTCTCGCCCACCGAGTCAACGGCAAGCTGCATGTTCCAGCCTATAGATAAGCTCTCTACCATGTGGGACTCCATGGACAAAAAGGCAGTGGGACCGAGAAAGCTCAAAGCTACACGAAAGGTCAAGCTGGAAAAGAGCGACTTACCCAAAAAACTCAATGCGAGCTCCAAGAAAGGATCGCGTTCCTGCTCCATATGCGGCCGTTCATTCAAGCGAAACCATGATGTGAAACGCCATGAGGATTCGTACCACGGAAAGATCAAAATTCAGTGCGATTATGAAACGTGCAAATGTATAAAGACACGAAAGGACCATATGCGGGACCATCGGAGAACAGTGCACGGCGAGGACATCCCAAAACGAAAGTCAAAGAACGCCATCAGTCTCGAGCCCAACACAAAGCCTATCGACATTACCTTTTGGCGATGTACATTTTGTGAGCACCGCGTTTACGTCTATGTTGATGGATACCACTGCCACAAGTGTAAGCAGGACATTGAACCCGAGCGCAAAGCCCTTCGGGAGGAAATGATGGCCGGTCAGCTGCAACATCATTCGTAAAACATTCTATTTTTTCTTGGTTCTTTATGGGTTAGGGAGGAAAAAAAAACAAAAAATTGCTTGGGGTACATAAAAAGGTTGGTGGATAAAAAAAAGTTTTTTTCTTTTCTTCATGCATACCTAGACATTTCTTTTTTTTCTCTGTTCAGAATGCACACATTTTTTAGAGTTGGAAAACATCCCATATAAAAACCCAGATACATAAGAATTTGGCAAGGGGATGGCTTCCCCGGAATGTCAGATTCTTGTTGGTCATGTTTCAAGAGCTTCTACTGGCATACCTTGCTCGAGAGTCTGGAGGGGATAACAAAAGCAAATAAAAAGCTCCTGCACTTTTCTTAATGTACCTACACTTGTACATCAGGCCAAAAAAAAAAAACGCACCCATCGGTATTTTTAGCATGAACAGAAAAAAAGTTCATCCCACGCGAGCAGATCAGAGATGTACTTCTCAAACAGCTGAACAAAAACGGGAGAGTCTTTATCTCATCCGCAAAGTAAAAAAAAAAGGACAGACAATCCTAAATGAGCGCAGGGTCTGAAGAACTATTGACGGTTTGTTTGATCATTTTAGTCTTATTTTGACGTTTCTTGTCCGACCTAATCCCCTTCTCCAAAAGTTGTACAGATTGACATCAAATCGGTACCTATTCATCAACGCTCAAAGATGAGGATATGTATGTGTGTAATACACATCATTCTGAAAAGCAGGGGAAAATCCACGTGAAAAGGCAGACGGAAGGGCCCGCGCTCACTGTACATCCATACATATTTAATGGGATATGCTTATCAGGCGGTCAATATTTCTTCCTCTTCTCTCCATTCACTCTTTTCTTTTGAGAGAAAAAGAAAATGTTGAGAAAACTTGCATTTGAAATGGCAAAATAGGCTAAAATGGGTCGATTGAAGAGGAAAACGAGTGCGTTAGGTACATCAAAAAGACATGCATGAAAGCAGTGAAAAAAAAGCTAGCAGGCATTATGACAGTTCTGACGACCCCCCCGCCTTCTGATGATCTTTACCTCGCACAAACTGCGTCTCTCTCATGTATGGCGGCGCAATACCCCCCCTTTGTAGGACTCTGATTTTTAAACTTTTGCATAATAAGCACGGATGGCAACCGATAACGACAGATATCTGGCGAGGCATCTTACCTTGTACATACATGCTGCCGCACATCCCCCACCCATGTATCCATGTAAGTGGACGGACAAAAGCACACAGACAACGGAATGCGGGTGAATGACGCCGAAAAAAAAAAAAACCAAAACTAAAAATACAAAGAAAAGAGGTACCTTATAGTGGAGAGGCTACCAGCCCCATGAGAAATGAGGTCATGATTATGGCTTTGTTTTGGGGTATGTACTTGCATGGAGATTTCGGGACAACGTTGGCGTCGTGGGGGAACGCTTGTTCAGACACCGATAATCTTGGTGAATGATGAAACAAGAGACTACTTTAGTACATTTTGTGGAGAAGGAAGACGGAGATGGAAGATCAAGGTTATGAACTGGAGGGAAAAAAGATGAGAGCTCACATTTAACAGCCTCCAAAGTGGGTTGGATCATCAACAAAAAAAAGAAAGAAAGAAGCCAAAAGAAAAGAAGAAATCAGGCAACAGAGAGAATGTTTTGACAAATAGAAGCACATTATGCTCTTGGGTACATGGAAAATGAATGATGATTTTCAAAGGGAGAAATTTGTATTTCAAAGCCTAGCCATTTCCAACAGGCACGGATGAAATAAAAGGTGTCTTTGTGCATGTATATGCGGGGCAGTGCATCTATCGTTTCATGGAGACGTCACCTTTTGTGTCCTCTTCGAGATGGGGTACGGAGAGTATCTGCACACCGATTTTACCCCAGAAAAAAAAAGCAAAAAAAAAAAGAGAGGGCCTCTGTGCATGAAAAAAAAAGTAAAAATGGAGGTGAAGAGTATGACTTTCTGGAGACTTCTCTTCATCTTGCCAAAAGCAAGAGGGAGGGGGAGGGGATCCATCAAAAAATATGCAAAAGAAGTAACACAACAGACTTGTTGGGGAAACGATGAAAAAGGAACGTTTTCGGTTTTAGTGGGTGAAATTGCTTTGATTTTGTCCTTCCACATTTTACCTCGGTAGGCTCACTTTTTTTTACTTTCTTCCTTGGAAAAAAAAACCCTTGCTGAAAATCATGAAGCAAAAAAAAGGGCAAGCATCGATCACCGATGAAAAGTACCCCTACAGGATGAATGTATGGAGAAAGGGTAAAAGAAAAATAAATAAATAAAATTAGAAAGGAGGCAAGTTTGAGAGGACTCGGAAAAAAAAAAGGATTGTACCTCTTGGGTATGCCCGTTGCTAAAGGTTCGGTCAACTCGTTTCATCTTGCCCACCAACGAAAGATGGAGCCATTGAGGAATGCGTGCATCATGCCTTGAATAGGCGTAGTTCGTCTTACAGGAAATAAAAAAAACTTCTCAGTGGACACATAAGCACATTGGAAAAAAAAGTAATGAAAAAATTAAAAAAAGCCAAAACAGAGCTAAAAAAAACGGAAGTGGCCAAAAAGATTGCCCAAAAGGAGGCTTTGCGTTTTTGATTTGGTCGGATCCCCTCCGGATCATGGATACATCCTGTCATGATGCGAGTTCCGTCTGACATGCATAAAGGCCCCACTTTTTGACTCCGTTCTTTTGTCTCCATCGACAAGAGTATCGTCTTATGTATCTCTCTATAACGGCTCCTAAATCTTTGCTGCCTTTCTTGTAAGGCTCACATTTATTCAAGTCTTTTCAAATGACTTTTTTTTGGGGAATGGAAGCGTCATTTATTTTCGACTTTGGTTATTGGGACGCGTCAATGAGACACGTATAGTCTAGTGGGTCCTCTATAGCCCCCCACACCAACAAAAAATTCATAGTGCAGGACGGTTAAAAAAAAAAAAAAAAAGCTTCCATTTCTGACATGATCTGCACAAATATCTACACCGCTCTTATTTTGCCAAGTCACTCGTCGCATTGTGGCCTCACCGTCTCAGGCGTTCATCATGAAGAAGTAATGAATAGCACCAATGCCAAGCTCTGCCATAGTAGTGGCAGCATTTGTTTCTAGTTGATGACTTGATGCATTGTAAATAAAATAATCGCTTCTGGATACATTGCTACTGTAAACTTTTTTTTTGGATATGACACCGGTTGAGGTCATGGCGTACTCTGCATCTTAACATGACGTCATGGAGAGACAGTGATGCATCCCTTTTTTAAGCCGAGAGCCCCTCCCCCCATTGCTACGAAAGGTTTGCTTGGGCCCCCATTCCAGATGGAAACCTGTGACCTTCCTCCTTCAGCTTCTCATCCTTATCCATCAGTTATCGTTTTCCAAGGACCGCCTCAGGTTTGAGATGGGGTGGGGGCTTCAAAGTGAGGCCTTTATTGTCATTGGCATCCTCGCCAAAAATATACGTTTAGCTAGTACATACTACAGAAGCCACCATCATAATTTCCCACACAAGAGATATGTTTCACCATGGACTATTATCTTGTAAGCTCCTCCCAAGAATGCCTGGCCGTAGGTACATCCTCACTTTGGCCATTCTAATTTTTTATCCAATGGCTCTTACTACAGAGCTTCCCCATGTCTCATTTCACGTGTTCTACTGACCTCATAAAATTTTATCCTCCTAAACATAACACTAGTGGGAATGTACCTATAGGAGGAGTTTATATGGGTATCAATAATGACGTTTCCTTGGAAGATATTTTCCCTCTGTAAAAAATTTCAATTCTATTGCAAAGCAGGCCTTTTACAATTATAACGTCAAGGAAGTGTCTGAGTGTCTTATTCTAGTCGAAAATTGGCTATCAGACGGATAGCAGTATGGAGGAAGAATGATGACATAATCTTGAAAGCGTATGGAGCTCAAGTGTAGAAAAGAGGCGACACCGCCAAAAGTTTTATCAATTCTGCCGGTTCATCATGAAAGAAGAGATTCAAGCATTTTGAACCGATTGAAAAGACGCAAAATAAAATGGCCATAACCTCGAATAAGCGAAAAAATGAGGGCCCCTCGAGTCCAACTCATAAAAAGAAAAAAAGTGGAAATGGAAAGCCTGCTTTGGATAAAGATACAGACGATGAAAGCGATTTTGATGCTGTCAATTTACTGGATTCAGACGAGGAAGGGCTTGATGGCGAGGCATATGATGTTTCCGAAGAGGAGGATGATGAGTTTGACCTTGAATCTGCATCAGATGAGGAGGCGGGAAAGAACCAGATACGGGAAAATGCAGAAAAGTCCAAAAAGATGCGTGTGAGCGATGCGCCCGCGGACTCTGAAGATGACGACTCTGTGGAGGAAAGCGACGATGAGAGTGATGTGAGCGAAGGCGGAGAGAAGAAAAAATCAAAAAGAAACGACCCGTCAACGTTTGCCACGTCGCTGTCAAAGATTCTCGGCACAAAGCTGTCACAAACACGGCGCCAAGACCCTGTGCTCTCTCGAAGCGCAGATGCCCGTGCATCAGGACGCCAGGCGATTGACGCTGCGCTCGAAGAAAAGGTCAGGCGGCAGATGCGGGCAGAGAAGCGGGCGGCCATGGAGAAAGGACGTGTACGGGATGTATTGGCGAATGACGAAGCGTCTGTGGCGAGTTTAATAGCAGCAGAAAAGAAGCTGAAGAAGGTGGCACAGCGTGGTGTGGTGCAGCTGTTTAATGCTGTCCGAATGGCACAGACAAAGGCTACAGAGGCACGAAAGATGAATAGGGAAAAGGGCGTTATTGGGATGAACAAGCGAGCAGCCAAGGTGACGGAGATGAGTCGGAAGGGGTTCCTCGACTTGATTGCATCAGGCGGTGCATCGTCCAAGAAGTCTCACGAGTGATACTATAGAAAAGAAAGTTGGAATGTACCTATATATAAGAAAAAAATGAAAGAGACTAGTCTTCTGCTTCGTCTGTTTGGTCACAGAGCGGAACGCGGCTGCGAAGCCAGCGCAACGTTGTTTCTGTGCCGAGATCAAGCACGTTGTAGCGTGGAACGCGGAATCGGTTGCCAGACACGTTGAACTGAGCGAGACCCTCGGTATTGAGGAGGCCGAGACGGGGGTCGAGGCGTTCGATTTCATTGTTAGACACGTCGACCATGCGCATGCCTCGGATGCTATCGGGGGACAGCTCGGCAATCTTGTTGTTGGGGACCAAAAGGGACACGAGGGCTGGGAACCTTGACCGCAGCGTGGCACCATTCCTATCCACAAGATCCGTGAGCCTGTTCATGCCGATATCCAGCTTCTCAAGGCCCGGTGCATACAAGTTTTCCATCAGGGGCGTAATATCTGTGATTTGGTTGAAGCTCAAGTTCAACTCCCGTAGGGAAGGGAGCCCGAGTTTTTCGTGTACCAAATACGACGTGCCCTCGAGCTTGTTGTGCGAAAGAGACAATATGGCGAGCCTTGAGGAGAGAACGTTTAGGCTTACGGGGATGGTGGCGAGCAAGTTTTTACTCAGGAAAAGCGTGGAGACTTGCTGTTCCTGGGCAATCAGGGAGGCGTCAAAATCGGAGAGGGATGCGTCGGAGCAGTCTAGTGTTCCATTTTTGATTTGTTGGCTCCTCGTCACGGCAATAGGCGCCTCTTCCACGGCAGCTTCTGTCTTGATGCGGCCAAAAAGAGTTTCCTTGATCTTTTCGGTGGAGAAGCGGAAGAACTTTTTATCCCGGAGAGGATTGCCATTGAGAAGCAGGCTGGAGAGGCTGTCCATTCCACCGATTTCAGGGGGCAAGAGGACGATGTTGTTGGCAGAAATATCGAGGCATCGGAGTGTATCGAGTTTGGGAATGGATGGATGGATGTCAACGAGGGCGTTTTCGTGGACTGCCAATGTTACAAGACTCGTCAAGGATGAGAGATCAGGTAGGGCTTGTAATCGGTTGGTTCCGGCCAAGAGCTGCTGGAGACGGGGCATATCCAAGACGAGAGCCGTCTGGGCAAGATGCGTGAGCTTGTTATTGGTGACGTCCAGGATTTGTAGAGACGGACACGAAAAGCCCTCGTGCCAAAGGGTGCCGTGCAAGGCGTTGTTTTTGAGACGGAGCTCGCGGAGAGGGAGATTGGAGAGCAGCGAGAAATCTAGGGACTGGATGTGGTTGCCAGACACATCGAGAGTGCGTAAATGGCAGAGATGGGCCATGGCCGCTGGAAGGGAGCGTATTGCGTTATTGTGAAGATCAAGCAGCTCTAGACGAGCCATGTTGCCAATGGATGCGCTAATGTCCTCGAGTTTGTTCCCCGACAGATGCAATGAGCGCAAATTGGGGAGCTCCGAAAGAACGTCAAAAACATTCGCCGTGAGTTTGTTATTAGACTGCCATTAGTACTGCCAAACCTTTCTTTTTCTTCTTCTTCTTTTTCTTCAGCATGTCAACCTACCAAATGAACGTCCGTGAGGGCCTGGAGCTGCCGCATGCCCAGGGGAATCCTGGACAGCCGATTGCCCCGAAAGTCTATGCTTTGCAATGCCCCAAATATATAATCATTGCTATCTGGGTCATCATTAATTGCCTCCACAGATTGATCGGGGAAAAACACGTCGTCAATCACTTCCATCTCGTTGTTCTCTGCCTGAAGACGGACCAGCAGCTCCGACGACGCCCACGACCCATCTGCCGCATCAGATGCTTTGTATATCTGCAGCACCTCCAGGGGAATGCCCTTGAGCGACAAACCCGCCAAATTTAAGCGCCCATTCCGCCGTGCAAGACGCATGCGCCCCGCCACCGTGTCGCCACCAGCCGAGGCCTCGTTAGACCCGTCTCCGAAGCCCGGAACGCCAAAGGTCGACGCCGTTTTGGCGAAAGGAGTCGCCGGCGACGCCTGTTGGCCGTTCTTTTGCATGGCCCGTGCCCTAGCAATCTGCTCGCGCAGGGCATTGGACGACTTGCGGAAGTCCGGCTCGTCGGCCTGCTTTGCCACGGGCTTGGCAGGCGCCTTGGCACGCGTCGCCGGCGTCGGCCGAGGACTGTCCCGGACAGGGGGTACCTTGAGAGGTTCCCTGCTGGGCACTTTGAGTGGTTTTTTCACGGGTTCTGCCGCCGCCAGACGCGTCTCCAGAGCTAGGGGATACGACGTCTTGCGCGTCTTGGCGCCCAGCGACCCCAAAGACCCCGGAGACCGCGCCATCTGCACCGGCGACGTCGGGCTTCGTTTTGCAACTTTTAATTCATCGCCGTCCCCCGTCGCCTGCATAGGATTGAGCGACGACCGCTTGCGCTGCACGGGAATGACAAACTGCCCGGACACAACACGGCCCCGAGACGGCATTCTCGCCCGCGGCTCAACGGCACTCGACGGTGACGGCGGGAGCTGGTCACGTGAGGCTGATGGTCGGAGGCGTGGCGGTCGCAGTTCCCCTGTCATGACGCTCTCGCGGGAAGGCTTTGCTCGTAGGGAAAGAGGCCGGGTGAGGGTGGGGGCGCTTGTCGATGTTGGGATGGAAGGTGCGTCCGACAGTGTTGCCAATTTGGGGCGGGAGGCTCGAGGGAGGCCGCTTGGCCGCGCGGCACGGTCGCTCATTCTGTTTTGGGGTTGCCAAAAAAGGAGGAAAAGGAGGTCCTGCAATGGCCCTTGAAGAACAGGACTCGATGCCAGTTACTCGGGATACTTCTTCTTGTACGGGATCATACAGGGGTTTGTTTACTTTCGTCGCTTACGTAATTTCTTAGTTTGCATCTTCATAAGTTGTCTTCGTCTCAACTTTCAAGCTGTGGTAAGATAAGGAGCTTCAAACTGCAAACTTTTGTTGGAGAATATCGCTTCATACGATCGTGCTCCTATTGGTAATAAGTTCAAGAGGCAAATAAATGCTAGTGTCAGGTGTGCTGAGACCTGTGAATCATAATGGAAATAGCGTAGAAGCATTGCGCTCAAGGCGGCTTGTGGCTATGACCACGTGTGCTCGTCACGACAGTCTTCTTTCTAGTTCAATAGCGGAACAGTATCGTCTAGACTCCAAAGTGACATTGATGGCGGGCCTGGGGGTTTTATGGCCATCGTTCTCGGTTACTAAGACTATGCCCTATAGAGGCTTACAGAGGATGCGTTGGTCGTATTAAATGAAACCGTATGGCTCGTTGAAAGGCTTTTTATATTTTAATTCATGATGAATGGATAATCATCGATGAACGAAATCAAAACAAAAATGGTAACGCCAAAACAACGAGGGAAGACTCATTGCTTGTAGAACCACTTGAAAAGACAACACACGACGTATTCTTGCTCACTTTTCAGACTTTTTTTTCAGCACGTGTGCAGGTTCATTCGTCCGCCGCATCTCGATTAGAGATTTTTAAAAGTAGCATTTTTCTTTCTTTTTCTTTTTCTCTTTTCTTTCTTGATCGATTCTCTGCAAAAAATACTACAACGTTACGTCGAAACGTCAAGATGACGATGCAGAATGGGTTCTCTTTTTTTAATCTTTAATTTTTTTTAATTTCATTTCAATCACCTGATGAAATTGAAGGCCTTTCGAAAGCGATCACGTTACCATTCTTTAAGATTACCCACGAAATTGTGGCCTCTGGTGGGAAGCCTGTGATTAGATTTTTCGTGTAATTGCATCTGCCTGATCCAAAGAGATGGATAAATGTCGAGTTCCAGCAAAATTGGCTCACCTTTTTGTCTAAAACCTGGTTAAGCGATTTGTTAACGTAACCATAATATTCAACTATCCGAGATAAGCCTATGTCGATCCATTTTCATGCGCAAATCGCTCGATCTTTAAGCTTTCAGTGCCCGCCCATTTTTACCAGTTCAAAGCTGGATGCATCGCGTCTTTTTTTTTTATTATTATTTTTTTGCACCCATTCCTCAATTGCCGCCCACCTTTTAAAAATATTAAGAAAAGTCATTTCTTGGGTGCTATTCTCTATGGAATAGCAATTGAATTCCAGAAAGAATTGATCACAATTTGCCACCAATTCATTCAAGGAATTTAAAAAAGTAAAAAAAAAAAGAAAAGAAAAGCAAAGAATAAATGACAACTATGAACAAGAGTGCTCACTGTACGGGACCAATACAAGATGGGTCGCGTAAAGAGGAAGCACCCAGGGCGACACAAAATGCCGTTTCAAGAGCAGTTTCGAGCGGTATAACGAGCAAAATATCTGGTATATCTACAGGACATTCCCTTGCCAATACAAGAGACACGGGGACCACAGGGGACCAAATGGGATGGCAGGATGCACATTCCCCACCACCCACCCATTTGGATTTGGCAGAGCAGAATTTGACAGGGCCCTTCCACCACAAAACAAGAACAGACACAGCCCCCATCCCCAAAGAACCAGCGTCGTTGCAGCTGCAGACAGACATGTCGTTCTTTTCCACGCCAAGTGCACACCCACCTATGGGCGTTTCTGACCGGATGCCTCAGATATCATCTCTTCCTCCTGTATATCCCACTGCTACTGCGCCCAAGCTTCGTAATGATGGCATCATAGCGTCTGCCCCTCCCACCTCCTCTGCCATGCTGCAGCATAAGGGCTCCTCGGCCTCGCTAGATCCCCTCTCACGAACCCCCAGTCTCAAGGCATCCGGCCTCGCTGGCTACGCTGCATCCTCCACAAGCTCTACCGTTGCCAGCCCCATCATCTCTTCTATGGGCGACGTCACTCCACTCCCATCGCCCATACTATCAAAGGATGCCTGGAAACGGCTGAGTACATCTCCACCCAAAGAGCCTGGCGCTGACGCCCGTCGAACGTCTGGGGCATCCTCCATGGGTGTTGCTGTTTCTTACCGTGCAAAGAGATCTGTTTCTGGCGAAGCTGTACCAAGAACAACGACAGCCAGTTCACCAGCAACTGCGCCGTCTTACCATCATCACCACATGGTCAGCTCAGCTGACAATGGACGATGTACAGCTGCGCACAGTCCAGAGCGTAATACGGCGCTTTCTATAACGACTGATTTTTCTTATGGAAAGACAGCTTCGATAGAGGGCCCTTTACTTGCAAGGACCACAAGACCGACGCGATACGAGTCAAGATTCCCCCATTCAGCTCGTCTGCGGAGAGAGAAGAATTTATCAGAAGCACACGGCCTGACGCCTATAGAGCCGCCCACGCCCCCAAGCGAAACCATCATGACGCTCGATGGCGCTCTCAAAAGCCCTTTGCCCGAGGACACTGAGTTTTTCGAGGCCTGTGGCAAAGATAAAAAGATGCGGATCTGGCGGTCGGTGTCCTTGCTTGGACAGGGCGCCTTTAGCCGTGTTATGCTGGCAACGACAAGCATGGAGCCGTGTGAGCCGTCGCGCCTCGATCGACGGACGCTTGTGGCGGTAAAAGTCTGTGAACACGGCCCAAAAGACGGTGCCTCTGGCAGCCGAGTGGAAATCAGTCTGACGCGAGAGCTGGACATTATGCAGTCCATCCAGCATCCATCGCTTGCCGACCTCAAGGCCTGGCACATTGAGCCCACGCGGACGATTTTTGTTCTCGGCTATTGTGCTGGCGGTGACTTGTTTGATTTGGCCAATTCCCATCCAGACATCCTCACATTGCCATTGCTACGTCGAATATTTGCAGAAATTGTGGGTGCCATCCGCCATCTACATGATGAAAATATTGTCCATCGCGATATCAAGCTGGAAAGTGGGTTTATAAAAAAAAGAAAAAGACGAAAGAAAAAAACTAATGGTTAGATGTCCTTGTGAATTTAACAGTGGACGAGCTTTCGGATTCATCCGTGGACTGGACATTGTATCCCTACAGTGTCATTACCGTCACTGATCTGGGTCTAGCCCGTCGCATCACAAAAGATGAGAAACTCACGACACGATGTGGCTCCGATGATTATGCAGCACAAGAACTGATGCTGGGACAGCCCTATGACGGCCGTGCTACAGATGCATGGTCCCTCGGTGTCGTTCTCTACGCCCTCCTCGAGGGACGCCTCCCATTCGACGCTCCCCCCGACCTTCCCGACTACCAAAGAGTACGCTCGCGAACGGCCCACCGCATTGCCCGTGTCGAGTGGAGCTGGATCAAGTATGCCGTTGACGACGAGGAGGCGCCTGTCTCACGCGGAGACGCCGATGCGCCGATTTACCTTGTGGAAAACTTGTTGAAGCGTGCACGGTCCCGAATGACGCTTGAGAAAGTTGCTGCGCATCCCTGGGTGGCCGATGCCATTCATGTCCCCATCAAGTTTCGTGAAACACACGATGCAAAGGAGGTGTAGTGTTTTTGGTTTTTTTTTCTTTTTCAATTTTTCGTTCGTCTAGGCGTCGTTACTTTATATTCTTGGGTGTATTATTTTATAAAACAAATTCAATCTGGGGGTTTCTTCCTTTATAGCCCAAAACTATCAAGCAATGCACTCGCATCAGGCTCTTCATATACAGGTGCTGCCGTCTGCCTGCTCGCAATGGACGGCGTCAAATCATCCACCATGAATGAGCTTCTACGCGGTCGAAGAGATAAGGGTGCGTGGTGCTCCTTGTCTGGCTCCATTGGCTTTAAAAACTCCCAGTTCCGGACAAGCTCGAGGCCGAGAAGATCACATCCCATGCGGCTGTAGAGACGTGCACTGTGCAGCACAAGCTCCCCCTCCGTGCCCTTGGCCAGCCCCGATGCCCCCTGCATCGTCTGCAGCGTTCGTTGCCGCAGCTGGCGATAGAGAATAATTAACGCTGGGTCGTCCACTAGAAACAACTTGGAATGGGGGTCTGGCGTGCACGGCGAGTCAGTGAGTGCAGAGACAGGCGTCACCAGCGCACGCACCGCCATGTCACGACGTCCAAGAAGCCAGAAGGCCCACGAAGCCAGCCATCGGTTGCCCTTTTGTGCCGCTTCCACGAGCACAACTTCCTCCAGAAGTTTTTTCAGCACCGGGCCTCGATCGCCCTCGTACACCCGGGCAATCGCAATGGCCAGCTGCATATCCTGGAGCTGCCTACTGCAAACATTCACCGCATCCTGAAGATGGTCTGCCAAGAGGAAGAACGCCGCCGCATACTCTTCCCACCGTTAGTCTTCTTCATTCAGATGCAATCTCTACTTACCAAAACGTCGTTTACTTATGAGGGCATATGCATTTTTCAGTGCCGTCGTCCGCCATTTGGGGTCGTCAAAGTTGTTCGCCAGCAGCCTTTGCGTGGCAGCTTGTTCCTTGTTGAACGATGCCATCCGCCACAGTCCCTGCAGAATCGTCTTCTTCCTCAAGGCTAGATAGTACAAACTACAGTCTACAGGGTTCTTGCTCTCACTCTTTGTGTACTCGTTCCGGGCTATCGTCTCGAAATGCCTCTTCAGCGTCGTTTCGTCCGAGAGCCACATGAACAGCCCACACTCCCTCGCATGTTCCCACAATGGACGGCCATGGCTCTGTTGAGAGACAAAGTCAAACAGAATATCCTGGCAGTTGGAGTGGAACGCCCAGCACGTTTCACGCCACCCCATCTGGAAATCATTCGTACGCCCTTTCCGCAACGCATGCTGCCGCAGAAAAACCACAAACCGCGCTCCATTTTCATCCATGGACCGACGGTGCTTCTCCACAAGACCAACACAGTCCACAATATCAGACAGCTGCATCTGCTCTTGGCCCGATAGCTGGGGAATCGCCACAACCGTCAGCTTCTTGCAGATGCTCCGTGAAATCTTTTCTGAAAAAACATCTTCTTCGTCTGTCCATCTCGACGACGACAGAAGTCCACCCCCCAATGCGTCCAGGGATGTTTCGGAGACGTACTTGTACATGTCAATCCCCAAGAACGGGTCCATTTCATCTCCCGAAATGTAGTATATGAGCTCTTTCTTCAGGGAAAAAAGAATGGAATGAACAAGGCTCGTCTTTCCAGCGAGTATGCACTGGATCAAAAACTGTGGATGAAAGACCGGAAGCGGCCCATTCAGGCGATTCACAATGGTAAAGAGATCCGCCTCTGCATTCGACGTGGGCAATCGCAAGTCATCCGCCAGCGCATGGTCTACAACATAGTGTCGGTCATACACAAACAGCTGATGGCCTGCGCCAATGACAAGATCGCCATCGGAAAGCCATGCAGAGTCGCCAATCGGATGCGGCGTGGCACCGCGAATGGAGATTTCACGAACAGCTGCCCATGCTGGCCCTTTGTTCAAGTAGTCATACCGCAGCTGTGCGAGCAGCAGGACACGATAAGGGAACCCCACGGCCAGAATCGATTGCGACGTTGTCGAAGCATTGGTGCTCGTCCAGTCGAGGTCCTGGATGCTCTCGTGAGAAGAGAACTGGCCCTCGTACTCGAGCTGCCTTTCCCGCACATCCCATATCGTCAGGGTGGTCCTGTCAGCACTCACCAACGACGCCTTTTTGCGAGAGCTAACGCTCATTAGGGAGGGCCGGGGGATGCCTGTCTCTACAGACGACGTCACAAGCCAGTCCACCATCGACGCCTTGTGGTTGACACGCGCTGTCCACAGTTGAATGCGTCCGTCATGCGTATAGGAGGTGGCAATGTCCCGGGCAAACACGTCAAGGTAGCTCGTAATCGCCGGGCTTGAGCCCGCGGGGTCAACAGGCAACATGTACGCCAAGTCACCAGCACCGTCAAGAGAAAACTTGCAAAACTCGGAGATTCTGAATGGAAAGAGCTCGCCAATCTTGGGAAGCTCGATTTTCCAAACAATGCCAGCTTTTGCGGAAGAAACAGAGGCGACATGGGCCACAGAGCCATCATGCACATTCTCGCGAGGCAAGACAAGAAGACAAAGTGGCTTTCCGTCAATGGTAAAGGATACACGGTCTAGCAGGCGTGGCTGTTCCTGTCGACAATCCCAGACGGCCAGGTAGTCCTTTGTGAGAAAGACAACAAACCTCCCTTTCCGTAAAAGACAGATTTTACGCACAGGCTGCCCTTCAGAGAGTGCCGCCTTTGGTACAAGCTGGTCCGCAAATGCGATAGGGCCCTTGGAATGGCTGCCCGTATGGGACCACACCATGCATTTGCCATGACCAGAGCGTGACACAACGGCAGAGCCACTATAGTTTCGAATGACCTTTCGGATAGGCCCACAGTGTCCAGACCATATTGTCTTGAGGTGCAGTCTCTTTCCGGCAAAATACTCGTCAAACAGCTCTGTGATGCTGGCTTCATACACGGCAATCTGCCCCGAAAGATGATGCATGAGAAAGACGAGACAAGCACGCTTTCTGTCGTAGTACGTTTTAATGTCGGTGTATCCAGAGATGTTGAAGCGGAAGTCCGGGCTCCGCAGCTGGGCAATCTTTTGTACATCGTTTGTCTTTTGCAGCGATGCGTCTGGATTTCCAAGGGAAAGGGCATCAAGACGGCCCTTTTTATCCATCACCAAGCAGATTTCGGAGCTCCGGTTGGCCGTCTCCACCAGATTCCGCAAAACTGCACTGCTGTTCTCTACAGAATCGCTCTTGTGTATGGCACCCTCCACAGACGCCACCAAATCCCGTCCTTGTATAATCAAGGCCCACTCTGGCGCAATTAAGGCCTCTGACGCAAATGTCGAACTTCGCAGCGACATGGCCAGGTCTACTGTGCCCCATTGCACTACTTGTTGGTGGCCGTTGTTGGCTTGTGGGAAATGCGTCCATATACGGAGCATATTGTCCTTGCAAAACGTGTACACGGCATAATCGATGGTCTGGTCCTTGTAGACAGGCTCACGCCAGTGGATGCCTGTGACAATGTCTGGGTGTGGGAGATAGAAGAAATCAAAGCAGGAATTATCTCCGTCAGAATTCAGCCGTCGCCACACCTTGACAAACCGATCTGTATAGCCACACGAGACGATAAACTTCGTATCGTACGACGACAGGGCCCACCGAGCCGTGTTGGGGAGCTTCTTTCTCCACAGAAGCTTCTCTCTGGGATGCACAACCTGGAACACTGCTAGTTCTCGATGGGCTACAACAAGTTCCGAGGAACGCCCCCATGATAGGGCCATGGGAAGGCCCGTTTCAGCCCCCTCTGGACGCACTTCCGGCCGGAATGCATATCTGAGCACCCACCGAGGCAGAGACCCTTCCAGTAGAGCTAGGGGCTCGTACACACGCACCGTAGATTGCGTACACGCTGCAATGCATGCCGTAGCATTGTCAAAGGCCACGGCTTCCAACGGGGCCTCGTCCTCGTCGTATATTGTCTGGTAGAGCGTCTTATAGTCGCCAAGAATGGCCAATGCGTTTCCCGTAGCAAATATCTCTCGGTTAATCCCTCGTTCATTCGCTCTTCCACAGCTCTGTTTAACCTACAATAACTTGGTTGGATTCCCAAAACCCCGTGGCCAGGACTTGTGGTTTAGGCTCTGGTTTTCCAGGTAGCACCGCCTTCATTTCCATGAATCATATAACCATCTCAAGCCGTGCATAAAGACGCCAAAGCAAGCTGTTTTGTTGAAGCTGCTCCATATGTTCCTTACTAAAGGGTACATTGAGTGTCGTCATTTTTATGGGGCCAAAAGATACCTCCTGCATGTACATACTATCACAATCTGCACTATGCATAAACAGATGACGTGCCTGAGAATTCCATTTTATTGATCCGTCCTTTATGAGGTCGATGGGATGTTTGTAATCTTGCCGTTGTCGTCGTACTTGGCTTCTATCATTTGTTAGCACTTCACCCAAATGTACACGTCTACGCACTGAAAAAGGTGTAGGAAAGGGTGACCGTCTCAATACCCCGCATGTTCAGGTCGTTCAGCATGTCCGGATCGAGATAAAAGAATACCGGCATGTCTACTGTCTCACCAGCATTTAATCGCTGCTCTTCAAAGCAGAAACACTGGATTTTACTAAAGTAAGGAGCGACCTGTGCTGGTGATACACTGTATGTCGCCACACCAATGATATCCTTATCGCTCTTATTCGTAGCTGTGTAAAAGGCAAGTGCGGTTTCGCCTGGCAGAACACGGACTTCCCGTTGTTGCGGGACGAATTTCCACGGCAAAACGTCCGACACGGACGCGTTGAATGTGACGCGCATTCTTTTTGCGTCTGTGACGGGTTGTAATCTGCTTGTAATGTCTCCATCGCCGCCGCCATGGCCTGGTGCGCGAATGGGCTGGCCACCCCAGCCTGTTGTTTGGCAAATCTTTTGTCCCCATTAGAATGTTTCTACAGTGCAAATCTCCCTTTCATTACGTACCATTTTATACAGTGGCACAGAGCCATAGGCAAGTGCAACTGTGCCCATGACAACACTGATAATGTAGTTCCTGGCCATCAGCCACCATACTCCCCTCTGCCTACGCCATACATGGAGGTCCTGTTGTTCTTTTTATTCGCCTTCTGCAGCCGGTCAATGGTCTCCTGTGCATTTTTGTTGGGCAATGGTGCCGCTTTTCTCGGTGACGAATGCGACAAAACCCGTCTTGATGTGGAAACTCTACATCTATAGAACGAAAAAAGGTTTAATGTGCGGCCATTGGCAACCCTGGCGTTTGAAAACGACCTAGCTACAGCTTCCATGGTCTTCCAGTGTCGGAATCGTGATTCGATGAAGCTTTCCGTAGAACGATGTTAATAATATGTCATGAAAGTTTCGAACCCGATAGGTACACCGATGGGTACAGTGATGAGAACGGGAAATGAAGCGTGAATTGAGCCTCCTTTCTTTACAAAGAAAGAGTCTGCGCACCGGTGCAATTTTCTTCAATTCATTTAATATGGCTCCATTGAAAAGAGGACAGCTCCTAGCCACATTTTAAGACGAAAAGAAACCAAAAAGAGCGAAGAAAGTGGGAAAGAAAACAAAGAATCAACTGAGGAAGAAATCATCCAGAAAGCCTTAAGTGACCATCTGAAAGAAGGAATCTCGCTCAAGGAGGCTGCGAGGCGCCACAATATCAAGCACTTGTATATAAAAATACACAACAGGAGCAAGGGACGGAAGGCAATAGCAGACCGACATCGACCCAATGGACGCTTGTCTGAAGGGCAGGAGCATGCTCTTTGCTCATTTGTTGACCAATGTGAGCGTTCAAACTTAGCATTGACTAGAGCCCAGGTACGTGCCGCTGCAAATGATATCGTCAAAAAACCAGAAGGTGCCACCTATCACCCTGTTGATAAAGAATGGGTGAAGAGATTCATTGAGAGACATAAATACAAGGTGATGGAGCAGAAAGCCATGGAGAAGGTGCGCCAAGATTCAGAGCGGATAGATGGAGTCACGGAAAATTTTAGAAAGCTTAAAGCGCTTACTGAAGATCTTTCACCTGATTATATATGGAATTTCGACGAGTCGGGAGTTAGTATGTCTTGGGTCGGATAGAGACCGCTTCGTTATTTCTAGGTCATCCCGGAAGCAATATCGAGGTAAGTAACGTTAATTTCGGTACATTCTTTTATAAACTAACATCAAAGGCTCACTACAATGTAGAGAATCGTCGACGGTCATTGAGGCTGTAAGTGCTTCGGGAAACTTTATCCCAGCCTTTGTTATCCTCCGTGGGAAAGAGATCAGAGCGCTTTGTATCAGATCCCGAGTTAGATGTCAGCTTGAAGATTGCGATGAGTGACACAGGATTTATAAATGATACGATATCTATGTACTGGCTTCGGCATTTCATTGAGCATGTCGATCGTCTTCGCCCGAAAGGCCAGAAAATCGTGCTACGTCTTGGCGGCCATACATCTCACTAGCACAATGAGTTTCTAAAGGAATGTCGGAACAACTATATCATTCCTTTTAGTCTGTCCCCTCTCTTGTCGACCTAACACCCTGCGTCCTTTCCCCGGGAAATCCGAGGACCTGGAAAACTGGTGGTGGACCGTCAACGCCCACATGCACCGCTGGGGGCGTCCGTGGGCCAGTGGCCCACGCAAATGTCTGTCGTGACGTCTTACCTCGACTCCGCCACCGGCACGGAGGCACGTCGATTCATCCGCGAGCCTCAGGAAGGAGTCTGTATAGATTATGGCACAGCGCTGGCAACAAACCAGTCGCGACATGGTTACTTCCCCACTCTATATAGACGCAGTTGTCAACAAATTTCATGTCTCATGCCCTCATCGACAGTGATTGCACTGCCGCGTGCCTAGTCTCTGAACAATTCGTCACCAAACTGAACCTCCCCACCACCGCGTGCAAACCGATGTCACTTAGCCTACTCATCGACGGCCAACGACCGGTGCTAAACAAAGCTACTTTCTTTAACCTCGGTGCAGTCGGGCTGCCTGTCATCACCTGGGCCTTCGTCGTTCCCAGCCAGTCAGACGACATCGTACTCGGCCTCAAATGGATGGACGCAACAACGCGCAACTGGACGCAGCCAAACGCACTCACACTTCGAAGCTTAGTCATTCGCTTCATAGCCAAATATATCTCAGGCTTGTTCCCTTGTGTCGACGTGCTCTCTAGCCCCGACCGTCACATAGCAGTGATATGTAGGAGTTGTTGGTGTCTGTGGTAGACAGCTAAATACCAACACTCGCGTCATTCAGCCGCCGTGAAGCAGTTGAACGCGATTTTAGATTTGCGGAGTGCAGCTTCTTTTAAAACTGGATTGAAAAGAAAAAGTGCTCGGCACGAGTAAAGACGAGGTTTACAAGGTGATTTCATATGGTGCATTTACTTTTACTTGTCCACATCTTTTGCGTGATATAGGTTTTCCAAGATGGACTGTCCAATGAAATAATAGAATAAAAAACATAAAATGTCGAGACTCTACGGGACTGAACGTGTTATGACATACACGTCCAATTCTTGAAAGTGCCGACTATGAGTAGCCTCATAGAATAATCTCCCCGTTTAATACAACTCTTTACGCGCTAAACATCCAAAGAGAATGCTGCATAACGAGCCATTTATCTGCGTGGGTGAAAAAATCAACTTGAGAAGAAAAAAGAAAGGTAAAAGAGCACAGAATTTTTGCGCTCTTATAGAAAAGATACACAAGGTGTACCTCTGTTATGTGAGGCTACGTACCCTGAAAAATCCAAAGGAATTGGGCCATTTCATTGGACGGTGGGTATTTCGGCAGAAAAAGGCGGTCACAAACTGAGCAACATTTCAACTTTTGGCAAGTTGGGCTTTCAAATACATACAAGGGTAGGAGTGGTAGAGTCTCTCATATAGTGATAAAATTGTTTGTTTATGGCCTCAGAGAAAAGGCTATGCTTTGTATGGGACTTGAAATGTAAATTTAGGTAGACGTTTTATATTAGCAATCTTCACAGCGCTTGAGGAATAAAAGTGTATGATGAAGAAAGTATACTACATATTATATCCTTGTAGAATGCGAGCTCGTTTCCGCTGCGTTTACGAGCTCTACATCGCTAATGTTCCTAGACACCTTACCGGAAGATATTTTTCCATAAAAGACCCGATAGGGGTGGTATAAGAGGAATGTCAAGACTGTAAGTGTCATGGGGACAGAATCGAGAATAAAAAAGAAATATTCATGGCTCTGTAAAGTGCCAAAGCTTCCTTGCACGTACTCGACAACACGGTAAACGGAACGAATGAGAATTAGTATGCCACCAACGTAGAGCGCACAAAGCAATTGATTCCATGGGACATGCGATACCCTAGACTCCGATGTAGGCTGTTGGTGGATTCGAAAATGAAAGATGGCAGTGGCAATGACGAAGAAGCTGAAGAATGCAATTTGGACGACGAGACCGCCAATGATGATGTTGTTTCCTGCGTCAACAGACTTTGATGTTTTTGCAGAAGAGAGGATGCCGCCTCCGGCGCCTTGCAGCAGGAATGACAAGACATCGCCCGAGACAAAGATTCGAGTGATCCACTGTGGACGCACGAGAATATAAGTTTCTGCACCGAGGAGAGATACAATACGTCCGAGAATCATATAAATGGAGGCGGCCATAAGGGTAGGACCGAGGAGGATCAGAATAGCTTGGAGAATGTAGGGGCCTTCTGAAAAATTAGGCTTGGTCTCTCTCGAAGCTAAAATTCTTCCTACATAACCAATCGTCTCAACTACAAGGCCAGGTTAGCCCTTCGACCACCTACGAATCGTCGAATACGTACATAGACACCCTATAGCGAATGGAATCATGAAATAGCTCCGTTTTCGAACGAGTAGGGCAGCATGACAAAGACAGCCGAGGACAAATATGGCTATAAAGACAATATTACCAACAAGTGATGGCTGATAGTTGTAAAAGACAAAGTCTTTGTAAATATCTTCTTTGCTCGAAGTCATAATGGTGATTCTGTCCCAAAAGATATTTATATGGTAGGAAAGCTCAAGCGATACGCGCCTTAGTTATATATGCTCATTTAGTTTCGAAAAAAAAAATCAAATAAAAAAGTTTCCATCTTCTGAGAAGGAGAAAGGGCTTGGCATTGCGATTCCAAAGGGGCCTCGAATACGATATGGAGGACAGCACAGCCTCAAAATAATCCAGTATCAATCCTGCCCAACTTTAATTGATAGCTGCCTGTTTTATCCTTGACGTTTGGAATCCAATAATACATGTACGTAGCCAGGGTGAGATGCAAAGGTGGTGCAGGAGAACAGCCATTGATATATGATGGAAAGTCTCTTTGACGTCTACCTATTTTTTATTGAAATGAACAACAGCAGTCTAACGGATGTACATCTTTCCTCATACACAACTCAGGAACAATTCAAAAAAAAACAAAAATGCTAGTAATACTGCCACCCCTTTTTGATGCTAAGAAACTTTTATGAAATGCAAAATAACAAAGGAAAATAATAGTACACCGAACTTGAAGTGTTCGGAAAGTTAACAAAAAACAAGTGCCCGAATCGCATTTTGTGTGTCGCCATGCAAACATGATTCCAAAGATGGTCGTCGCTTGTGGATTTTTGTTGGCCGCCAAAAGGGGCGCCTTAGTGTTGTATGTACCGCGAAATGTATCATTTAGTGGCCTTTCACTTTTTTCTCTCAAAGTGGTTTCTTTTCGAAGGATGTGTTTGGGAGAAGGCCGGTCGATGAGAGAGGCCATTCAAGCCACAGCGTCCAACTTGGGCCGAGAAAGTCGACGATGCTTTTGAGGAGAAACGTCCCAGCGTCGCCGATCTGCCAACTGTCACGTGAGAGGTGCAAAAGGGCAGCATACCAAGCCATGACGGCGATGGCCTCGGGCCGGCTGGCTCTGAGGAGGTCGCAAAAGGTGTCAGGGAGATAGATGCCCCAGATGTAGACGATCTGATGGGCGCTTTTTCCCGGCAAAGGGTTTTCGTGGGTGTCGAAGGCGAGCTGCAGGAAATGGGCAGCCGTTGTGCAGGCGTCTTTCTCGGCATCGCTGAGGGACGAGGAGGTCTTGACGAGGCGGAAGAGGGCATCGCAGTGCTTTCCGTAGATGGGCATGTTCCGGTCGGGCGTGGCCCACTTAAGGATGGGACGCAGGTCTGACGCGAGAAGCTGGGGCCATGTTTCTACAGACACGGTGTGCATGCCCCGCTGGAGGAAGACGCAGTGGATGAACCGGCTGGCAAACGACGAGAAATTGCCGTCACGGTTGGCTAATGTGTCGACGAGCGCGTGGCGGTGGAGGATGGAGGAGAAGAGCAGGGCGGCCACGCAGTTGGATTGGCTCTGGCCAATGGGGCCCGAGTCGCGAAACAAGGAAATGGCCCGGCTTTGGAGCTCGACTGCGAGGCGAGTATACGTGTCGTACTTTTCTGGCTTGATTGTGCTCAAGTGTCGTGCCGAGATGGCGAGACATTCGTATAAGAGATAGGGCGAGCGTAGCGATTCCTGCTTGGCAATGGTCTCTGCGCTTTTTAGCAAGGAAGGATCAAGCTCGGGGGACGAGATGGCGGCCGAGAAGTGGAAGGCAAGCTCGGCATGGGCGAGGCTAAGGGCCCACGCGTCGCTTTGTCGGTCGTCTTGGTTGCCGGTGCCAGATCGTGATCGACTTGTTTGAGGGGTGTGTGGAAGGGAGTCAGCTGGTGTGGTGTCGTCGGAGCCAATGGGGGAGGCTCCCATGTCGAGATATTCACATCTGCGGTCTACCGTTTTGCAATTGGAGCAAAAGGGACGGGTTTCGTCACACTATATAAAGTTAGTATATAACAGGGGGGGTGTCTATACGTGGAATGAACAGGGGGGAAAGACCCATACATACCTTCATGTGACGACGCTTACACTCGAGACATCCTTTCCTGGACTTTTTGTGGCCGCGACGATGCATCTTTAGCATGTGGGCTGATTTTTTATTCCCCTCCCGTCTTCTTTCTAGATGGAATACGTGGGAGTCGGCGTGGTGGTGGGATACGCGTATAGATTGAATGGAGACGGTTGAAAAAGAAAAGGAAAAGAAAAAGGAAAAGGGAAAGAAAGAAATGGTGATTGGGTTTTTTATATTCAATGGAAACACATGTAAGGTTTTATTTATTCTAGACGATCTACTGTTATGCGAGGCTAAAATATACTTTCTTCTTTTGAGTTTGCGAGATGATGTGTTGAATTTTGTCTCGGTACGCGGCGAGATACATCGTGTTGAAGCAAAAAAAGGTGACCCTTAATAATCCAAAAAAAAACATTCGATTGTTGAATCTTCTGATGCCTTTTCCACTTTTCCACATTCGGCACATCGCCGTTGTAACTTGCATCATATGGGGCAAGAATTTTTTTTCCCAAAAATATTTTAGCATGAGGACGGAATGGGTCCGAGATCAAAGATGCAAAGCAAGAATTGAAAAAAGAAAAAAAGGCAGACAGCTGCTTCATGATGTCTTTGTAAAAAAAAAAACGAGTCAATTCTATTGCCAAAACTATTGTCTTCTCAAACCACCCTTTGGACGGAGAATTTGGTCCTTCAATTCGAAACTGTCTCCACATTAGCGTGCCTCACATTTGCCATTGTGGAATTATGAAGTGTACAGGCGTCAGTTTCCCAATGTGCCGTAAAGACTCTACGTTCATGCTAAGGCCCGGCTAGCATTGATGGCGACTCGAAAGATCTAGATAATGCCAGATCAATGTCGTAACCGTCAACTTGGAGATCCCATGGTTCGATTGAAGAAATACAAAGAGGGTATGGCTCCACAAAACCCCACAAAATGCAATGCTTTTGACGGCAAAACTCGACGACGAAGGCGAAAGAGAACCGCCTCGGTGTCTTTCCTATCCTAGGCAGATTATACATTTCAAATACAAGGTTCTTTTTCAGAATAACCGAGTGAGTGAATCTAGCGTGCTTGGCAAGGACAGCCTCAAGGCCGAGTTTCTTGGCACCGACAGAATTTTCAGCCAGCATTCGCATGCATCGTACGATGCTTGAAAATTCGAAAAAAGCTGGCGGGTCTTGGCATCAAAAATCGCAACATGCCATTTCGCGGGAGCAGCCGAGCTCAGCCTCACCGCGTCGCGCCACCTCGGGGGTTAGGTAAGCATTCCTGGTTGACGTCCCCGAACGACGTCATAATGACTAAGCACATCACATGACTGGTTTTGTCATCATCCTGGGCTCAAAGCGTCCAAAGTGTCATCAGGCACCGAGGGTTCAACTTTCCAAGGCCGAAGCGAAAGAAGGAAGAAGGAACCCTGCACGAACAATGGAACAGAGTGGAGACGTAGGCGTCGGTTCAGAGCTCTTTAGCCTGTATGCGACAGAACTGGGCGTCACGATGGCAAATGCAAAAAGCGATTTGGACGCAGCGGCGAATTCGACGGGCGAGGAGCGACGGAGCCATCTGAGCAAGGCCGAGCGGGCGCTGGAGGAGTGCAAGGACACGCTAGGCCAGCTGAACCTAGAGAAGCAGAACATTATGACGGCCCATCGGGCCAAAGCGAACCAAATCCTGCGCAATTTCGAGACGGACATGGACAGGTGCAAGTCAAAGTACCGGACGCTCAGCAGAGCGCCATCAAACGTGTACGCGGGCCGCTACAACGACGATCCAGAGAACGAGAGCGCCCTGCTGGACCCCTACATGGAGCAGCGACAGCAGCTTCTCAGTGGGACGTCTCGGCTCGAGAGAAGCTCGCAGCGGCTCGAGCAGAGCCAGGTGCTGGCAGTGCAGACAGAGAGCATTGGCGGCAGTATCCAGTCGGATCTGGCACGGCAGCGCGAGGTGATTGTCCATGTGCAGAGCGGCCTGGAAGACGGCGAGAACCTGGTGGACAAGAGCATCACTACGCTGCGCAAAATGGCCCGAAGGTGCGTATACACTAGTTTATTCCTTTTATTAACACTATAGTGCGGCGACAAACCGAATCATTACCGTTTCCATCATTACTGTTTTGATCTTGTTGATTTTGGCTGTGATTGTAAGCAAGTTTAGATAGCCCTTCTTTTCTTTTTTTTTCTCTTTTTTTTCCTTTTTTGCATGCGTTCTGTTACCATAATCTTATTTTTATCTGCTTCTTTTTCTGGATTCGTGTGTGATGTCAATGCATTCGCTGTGCGTCATTGTGGACTTTTGCCAGCAGGTACTGCATGTCGAATATATTGAACAGCCGTCCAATCATTGCCAGAACAAAGCACCACTGCATAAAGGCCTTACCTGCTTGCTGCTACTGCCACCCAACTAGCCAAAGACACGGCATGTTGGTAACACAAAAACCCCCCCAAGGCTTAGACGAAAGCCTTTTCTTTTTTTTTGCCCTTGAAAGTTGAACCAGTGATCAATGTAGCTCCACCCCCCAAAAAAGAAAGCACATAAATAAAAGTAGGCACATGCCCATCTTCTCCGACAACATTCCCTTTCAACAACGCACGCTCTCTGCTAGCCCCCTTTTCATGTACAATGTCCGTCTTTGAAGGTATGCCGCAGAAGAGCATCTCTCTTGCGAAGTATTAATCCCACCAAAGAAATGATGTGTGATGATGCCACCATCCCCCCCATCACCCGCGAGGCGACACCCGCCATGTCGGATGATGAAGACATGCCACAGACGCCACAGCTCTTCCTTGGGCATCCGTGCATGCCCCCGAGTCCGGAAGATTACCCCATGCAAGACCTCGGCCGTGAACGGTGCCAGGAGCTGAGCCCTTGCATTGGCGTGAAGAGAAAGATGGAAGAAGACGATGGATGGGTCCGTTTCAAGAGACCCTTTTGCCTCAGTCCACCATCACCGCCGCCATGTGAAATTCTCCCAAAGGGTAGAGAAGTTGTCTTGGCGGGCGATAGCAGCGAGCATTTGCAAGTAAGAAAGGATGCGGAGGAAAAGGAAGAAAAAAAGGACAAAGAAAAGCTCTCACGGTCGATGCCAAGGCATGTCACTAAAAGACAGCCTCTGTGCATCTCCAAGACCCCAAGGCCGAAACGACGAGGGCAGAAGGGGCAGAAAGAGCAGAAAGAAAAGAAACACCCCACCACACCTCTATTCGAAGTAGTGCCTTTGCAAAAGGAAAGCCCAAAGCGGGCGGAGTCGCCAATAAACGTAGCTCAACTCGAGGAGAAGCAGGTGGTGGTGGCGGCAAAAGAGCCTGAAAGGGGAATGCCTGATGATACAATAGGAGAGGAGATACCGCCGCATATTCTAACGCTCTACGCAGATCTCATGGCCTTGGCGGACCCATCACGGCGTCGATACTCACTCTACCAGCAATTTCTCAGGGAGCATGGCAGCGCCCTGGTAGAACGGTTAAAGAGACGGTCTGTGGCAGATGGACAGCGGGGGGAAAGGCTTCTGGACAAGCTGTTGCAGGACGCGGACGCGGCACAGCACAAGCTGGACGCCCTTTTGGATGAGCTGGCGTATACCCTGCTTATCGTCCCCGATGAGCGGCAGACCAGGCCGATTGCCGAGTTTAGAATGCGGATGCGCTGCCAGCAGTTTACGGTGGCATCCCTGCAGGCGAGGATTGAGCATCTCCGGTTTTCGTAGCATTGCCTTGATGAAACTATGAATGT
This sequence comes from Chrysosphaeria jannelii, assembly GCA_020002325.1. Taxonomy (NCBI): domain Eukaryota; kingdom Fungi; phylum Ascomycota; class Sordariomycetes; order Ophiostomatales; family Ophiostomataceae; genus Chrysosphaeria; species Chrysosphaeria jannelii. Next base: position 98,738 of record JAGKRY010000041.1, on the reverse strand, counting down.
ATTTACCAAAAAGATTACACGGCCTCTTTGAGAGCGGCCGCCTCGCTCTTTGCCTGGGCCAGCATTTCCTTTTCTCGCCGCACGGCAAACATTACCTGTGCCATGCGTTTCCGATCCACCTCGGACCGGACCTTGAGATCGCTCACCTCCCGCATCTCCTCCTCGTCTCGGGTCGAAGGCTTAACAATGGACGCCTGTGTCTTCTCCAGAAACCGCTCCAAAATGGTCTCCGAGTTGAGGCCCTTGACATCTATCTGGACGATGCTCTCCTTGGCCGTCGCCGTAGGAAGACGCGAGACCCCCACAAACGACGAGCCTGGCTGGTTATCAGCCGTGACTGGCGAAGGCATGGCACTAGACTTGGCAAAGAAAACGGAGAGCGTCGCTGGTCCCGATAGCTCATCGACCCGGTTGACAATCATGGGCACTCCCGGGTTCCAGTACTTCAATCGAGGGAGGTTTTCCTTCCAGAATTTCCTGTCCCATTAGTCCCTTCCTGTCCCTTTTCTTTTTTTTGTCTTTTTTTCCAAGACAAGTAGTACCTCGGTCCCATATGGCCACCATTCATTCGTTTGGAAAACTCCAGGTGGATTCTCGTCACGTTGTCAGGCAGAATGGCAGCCCCAGCACCCTGACGAATGTCAAGAGCCTTGCATGCGTTAGTCTCACGACGCCTTGTCTCTTTTCCGCTTAAAGTACCTTCTATAGTGCACTGTTAGTCGTTATTCACACCATGGAAACAGACATACAGCCTTGAGCTTGTTCATTCGTCGAAGAACGCCCACCATCTTTTCCTTCCTCGTCTTCTGAACAGTCCCCAGTCTCTTGAGATTTCTCGTCGCATTGAAAAATATGTGGGTCTTTTTTCTTTCTTTTTTCTTTTGCAACATGATCACGTGCATTATATTCGAAGCTCCCTTTTTTTTTTTTTTTAAAGAAGCCTCGCATAGAGATAGTAGTGAATCTCTGAGGGATCTACTCTCGGCCTCACGATACGATGCTACCTGGACGAAGGGCATCAAACGTTTGGCAAAGACTCATCCACCAGCCCTCTATCCTTCGAGCACCCTCTATAACACTCAACTGCCGTTCTCTTCACACGCAAAGAAGCTTCCCCAATGCGCCAAGTCTTTCCACTCGCCGGATATCCACAGTGCCAATACCGGAGAATCCACTTGTTACTTCATCCATTGAAGAGGAAAAGGAAGGAGACACCATAGAGGCAAAGGCTATACGGCACCTTCCCTTACAATGTCCTGGATGTGGGGCCTTTTCTCAGATTGTACACCCCAGGGAACCAGGCTACTTTGACCTAAAGAAGCATTCTATCCAGGAGTTCCTCGGCACCGCCAAGCCCAAGAAACAGAGGGAACGACCTGAAAATGACATTGTCCGCGAAGCCCTCGCGAGACTGGAGAGACAACAGGGCAGCGAGGGCCTGGCTTTGCCCGGGTTAGTGCACACACCAAAACATAAAAACCCCAATCAGGAAGTCGCGATACAGCCAAAGAGTAAGCTCCGTGTGCCAAACCGCTGGCCTCGTTTTATGACTAACATGCAAAGCGCCGTCTATAGTGTGCTCGCGATGCCACGACCTCGTGCACCACCATTCGGGGACACCGATTTTCCACCCAGACATCAAGGCCATCCGCGAAACCCTAGACGAGTCTCCTTATAAATACAATCACGTGTACCATATTTTGGACGCGGCCGACTTTCCCATGTCGCTCCTTCCGCGCATACACGAATTGCTCAATTCGATGCCTCTGCGGAGCAAGAATCGCCGGTCTCGCCAGGGCCACTTTTACTCGAACCGGCTCACCGAAATCAGCTTCATTATCACCAGAGCTGATTTGCTGGCACCGAGAAAGCAGCAAGTAGACCGGATCCTGCCCTGGATCCGCGCAACCCTGCGGGATGCCCTGGGCCGCGCTGGCCGAGATGTGCGTCTCGGCAACGTCCGGTGTGTCAGCGCAAGACGCAACTGGTGGACATCGGAGCTGCGCGAGGAAATCTACCAGCGAGGTGGGGCCAATTGGCTGGTGGGAAAAGCCAATGTGGGAAAGAGCAACCTTGTCCATCATGTGTTCCCCAAGGGCCGGATGGACAAAAAGGGCAAGGGCCAGCGCAAGGCCCTAGACGCAAAGGGAAAGAGCATCAACGTGCGGCTTCTGTCTGATACCGAAACGGAAGGTGCACGCGTCGTGGAGGATGATGAGTATATGGAGGCGTTGGATGATTTTGATGTGGAAGGACTGTTGCCGCCGCGCCCAAAGGAGACGAATTATCCAGAGATGCCGGTGGTGTCGTCTCTCCCCGGCACTACAGCGTCGCCAATACGGATTCCCTTTGGCGGTGGGCGTGGAGAGTTGATTGATTTGCCTGGCCTGCCCCGGACAGGGCTATCTCGACACGTGCAAGAGGAGCACCAGGGGAAACTGGTGCAGAAGCTGAGGCTGCAGCCGGAGCAGGTGTCGCTAAAGGGGCCGTGGCAGTCGCTGCTGTTGGGGGGCTGTATACGGCTGACGCCAAGGACGAAAGACGTGGTGTTTTTGGCGTACAACTTTACGCCATTGGCGGGACACTTGACAATGACGGCCAAGGCCGAGGAGATCCAGACGCAAAAGAGCACGTTGCGAGTAGAAAATATTTCTGTCCCGGGGACAGGCGAAACGATCCGTCTGGCGGGATCATTTGCCCTGAACCACGACGTGACCAAGGTCCGGGCAGGTCCGGTGACGAGGAAAGACGCAGCTGGCATTAGTATCGACCGGCTGCCCTACCGAGTGCTCTCTCGAGACATTTTGATTGAAGGCGTCGGCTGGGTCGAAGTGGTGGCACAGGTGCGAACACGACATCTTTTCCGTGAAGATGGAGCCAGCAAAAGAGCGCGACGGAAAGAGCGTCGCGAAGAGCGACGGTCGGGACAGTCGGACATCCTCACAACGCTTGATCTGTCCGAGCCAGAGACAGAGGCAGAGGCAAAGAAGGAGACGCAGACAGAGACGGATGCGCAGCCGAATTGGCCCGTAATAGATGTATATAGTCCCGAGGGTAGGTTTGTTGGGTCGAGACGGCCGTTGAATGCCTGGATGATGTGCCAGCCATCGTCGACGGTGAGGAAACGGAGAGAGCGGGCTCGTCCTCGCAGGAGCATGAAGGGCGCCAAGCGTCTAGCCAAGGAACGGCGACGGGCCAAGACAGCGTCTGCATAGCTATTCTTCCTTTCTTTTTTTTTCTTTTTTGGTGGGAAAAAGTTGGCGTTGGCGGTTCAAAAAAATAAAAAGTGCAAAGTCCATCATGAAGAGGAAGAGAGCTTCGCACTGACGTCATGCCACACGTGACAGGCTTACATATGTCGGGTCGCACTCTTTTGGACCGACAAGACAAGATGGTCCAACCGGGGGCAGGGCCAGCAGGAAATGCAAACAATGTGACCGGAGGGGCGGCACCGGCGTATGCGGCGCCGGCAGGGTACTCTGCAGAGCTGGGGTTCATCCAGTCGATCATGGACGAGCTGAGCCGGCAATTGGCAGAAAACAAACGGGCGCTGGACGACGTTGTGACGGGCGTGGGCCAGGTGCGGTCGAGCGTGCTGAAGGGTGCTGTGACGAGCGAGGCGCTGCTGGAGGGGGCCGGGACGGCGGTGCGGGAGCAGTCGGAGAACCTGGATGCCACGATTTCGACGCTAACAGAAGTGCTGGACACGACGGTGCAGGCCCGCGACGCCAACGCACACATTGTGAACCAGTACGCCAACGCGCTGGCCGGCATGCTGCAGCAGGTGCACGAGTACAAGCAGAAGCAGGTGGCCGACATCCTTGCGTGGCACAACAGCTACCGCGCACAGCTAGCAGCGTCACGGGCCGAGAACAGCAGGCTCCGGGAGCAGATCTGGCAGATGCAGGAGCATGCTGGCCGTGTCAATGCACAGATCCGGGACTTCCGCGCGGCCCAGGACTCCAGTCCAGCGCGCCAGGCGCAATTTGTTGCGGAAAAAGCACTGCGGCAGGAGGTGCGCTTCTGGAAACGCGTGGCCATGTCGTCGGTCAGCGACGCCGACGAGCGCTGGAGCGACGACGACGACATAATCGACGTCACGGAGCGTCTGCAGATGGAGGAACGAGAGGCCAAGATGCTCGACCACGTCAATGCCAGCCAGCTGATTGCGCAGCTCGAGGCCGAGGAGAGCCAGCTGCTGGTTGCGGCGGAGCAGGAGATACCAGGGAACACCGACGGCACCGACACATCCAACAGTCCAACGGACAAACCATAGCATCTACCATGTATAGACGGCACAAATAAAAAAAATGGACTTGCTGGGAATCGAACCCAGGACCTTTCCCATGCTAAGGGAAAATTATACCACTAAACCACAAGCCCGCGTGGTGGAAGGTGCGCTATCAGCCTATATGTGTGATGTCAATTACATAAGCACATATTCAAACTAGCAGAAGGGGCAAGTATTGTGCACGCCTTCCTAGTTGGTGCATGGCCAAAGCGTTGCAGAGTTGGGTAGGGGCGTGTAAGTATGTAGTGGCTAGGCTTGGTGGGTCTATTGTTTGGTGTCAGTAGACGAGCGTAAAGTGCATTGCATAGAGGTAAATAATGTATGTAAACAAAAGAGAAGAAAATAGGACTCTCGGTCGAGGACTTGTCCATAAAGAAAACAGTACAGAATGTTGTCACGTTGATTGCATAAAGAGAAGAAGCTAGAAAAAAAAGTAATAAAAAAAGAAATAAAAAGAAAAAAAAATGGCGGAGCCCTTGTCTATTGCTGATTTGACGCAGCAAGTCCGGCAAAAGAAAAAGGACATTGAAGAGAAGCAAGGAGAGCTCCGGCTGCAGCGGAGCATGACGGAGGAATGCGCCCACCAGCTGTTGCAAAGTGCAAAATACGCCAAGCTCCGGCGCCGAGACACGGCCGACAGCCGAGAGGACGAAGATGTCACTCTCAAGGAGAGCATACGCAACCTAGAGCGGGCAAAGGCCGTCTTTGAAGGGGAGTTGGATATGCTCGAAAAGGCACTGGAGCTTGCCCTCGCCACACAGCCCGATGATGACCCCAAGGAGAAGGGTGTCATTTGAGTTTTGAATGCATGCACAAAAAAAAAGTTCCAAAGACTCTTTATTTCTACAATACAAGAAGAGAATTTCCATCAATGTACTATTTCTTACTCTGCCTAAATTATAAAATAGGCCACTCCCTCGGCCGCTGTCCTTACCATGTAAGGGGGGTATGTGTTGCTATACGACTTGATATACAGGGTGAGACGAGAATAATACATAAGAAATCTTTTTTGGTAGACCACTGTTTACGCTTTTGATGGCGTCTTTGTTACATACTTCTTTTTTTCCCTGTTTACTTTGTGTATCTGTGATGGCTCGTACATGGGAACGTTGGCACCTGTGACGACACAAACGCCCGGATTACATAAGAAAGGCATGTCTTGAAAGTGCCGAAACACGTCTTGGATGGAGAATGCGATGCAGATTCACCACGATATTGTCATTTTTTGGGGATCTGATTTGGCGGATCGATTTGATTGGCACGATGACCGCTTTTATTCAAAGAAAGACAAAGGGATGTGAAATTCCTGTTCCTTTTTGGACACCTGACCTGCCGCCATGGTGTCACCATATATAGCCCCCAAGACCCAAGGCTCAAGGATGCCTCTCACTTCTCACTTTTGACTTTGTTTTATACATTTTATTGATTTATACGATGCATTGGGAGAGTTTGCCACGGGAGCTTCAGCTGTGTATATTATCATACTTGCCCTGGCGGGAACGCCTTGGATGGTCGTCTGTCAGCTCGTCCTTTGGCCGTCTCTGCCAGGACCACCATGGCCTCCAGGACCTGTCCTTTACGGACGGCGATGCCACGCCGAAAATCCAAAGGCTGCTCGTGAGGATAGGAAACGCCTGTCGCCATCTCTGCCTCGAAGGCTGCCTCGTACAAGACCTCGGTCTTCCCCACATGACACGGCTCCAGTCGCTCAACCTGAAGCGAACAGGCCTTGCTGCGGAACCTGTGCGCCAGCTGCTGCTACAAAACCCAGGACTGCAGGACGTCAACCTCTCTTGGCTGCCGTCCATGGACGACAGCGTCTGCCGGGCCATGCCCAAGGCGGTCCGTGTTCTCCGCATGGACTATTGCCCGGGCATAAGCGCGTCCGAGCTGTCCGCCATGGTGGCGCAATGCTGCGAGCTCGAGACGCTGTCCCTAGAAGAATGCGGCCGCCAAGGAAGCGAGGCACTGGCCACGGCCATTTGCAGACACCCAAAGCTCTCGCGGCTCAACGTGGGGCTCTGGCGCGGCCTCACAGACACCGTCTTCCGTGCCATGGTGGGCCAGCAGTGCCGGCTGCGCTACCTGAACATTTCATTTACAGCAGTGAGCGACGCCGGGCTGGAGGGCCTCTGTGCCCCGTTCCTGGAGACATTTCTGCTGTACAAGACAAAGTGCCGTGGCACGAGCTTCTCCGCCTTTAAGCAGATGCCGCGCCTGCGGCACGTGGACCTCCGTGGCCTAGGGCTGGCAGACACGTCGATTGCAGAGAAGCTCGTGCCGGGGCTGCTGGCAGCGAGGAGCCAGCCACTGAGGATTGAGCTAGACAGATCGCAGGGCGTGACGGATGCGTCAGTGAAGGCCCTACTGCAGTGCAAGACGTGGGAGTATATTGGCGTGGACGAAACGGACATTACAAAGACGGCCATTGCTCTGGCCGAGACGTACATGGAAGAGCGGCCGCAGCGGCCCCTGACAGTGCATTGCCGAGGATGCAAAAAGATGGGGATAGCGTAGTTTTTTTATTTGTTTTTCTTTACAAACGCAAGAGACCTAGTTAGTAGCCGCTTTGTTCGCGTCGATGGTCCGTAGCCGGCCCGTCAGGCCCGCCCGGGGCAGTGCGGTCGCCGCGGAGCTGTGCAAAGTACTCCTTGATGTCTTCGGCGGAAACGGGGGTGCCGCTGTCGGCGAATTTTTTAAAGAAAGGCCGCAGCTTGTCGCGCAAATCATTGTACGCGAGGACGCCTTCGATGGCCTGGACACGGTCCATGGCCATGAGGGCACTCTCACCGAGGTCGTAGAGGCTGGGATGCGAGGAGGCAGCGTCGTCGTCGTCGTTATTGTCGGAGAGGGCAGGCTCGTAGAGCTCTTCTTCGTGGAGGAGCTGTGGGTGTGCGTTGAGACGAGGACGGCAGAGGCTGCACTGGCAGAAAAGCGAGCGAAAGTCGTCGCGGAAGAAGAGGGAGAGGTCAGACAGGGGCGGTAGGGGCACGTCGGCCAGACGGCAGTCTTCGGGGGGCGTTGTTTCGGGTTCTTTTCTCTTTTTGGGGGGGTTCAAGGGGCCGTCGGAAGCCAGCGGCACGAAGCGAACACCGGGGAGACGGGCGTAGTTTTTGATCCAGGGGTGTGCGGCGACGCATTGGTAGCAGAGAAAGACGTCAAAGGCGTCGTCGGGCGGGAACTGGACGTCGCTGGGGCTGTTTTCGCCGAGAATGCACTGGGGATGCCACCAGTCCTCGCCGCAGCCGCCGTCGAGGCCCAGACACTGGTACATGGTGCTGTTCTCCGTCTGGGGGTCGTAGGGGGCGGCACAGCCACAGAAGACATTGTCAAAGTTGTGGTTGTAGACGTTGGCGTGCGTCGACGGCAGCAACGTCTTGTTCAGGGCACAGACATCCGGCAGTTTGGGGCCGCCACAGTCGCAGACAAAGCTGCGCTTGGCAAAGATCTCGACGAGCTGGTGGCTGGCGTGGCACTGCACGGAGCAGGCATAGCACACGCCGTTTGGCGGCTGCGTGGCGTCGCCGTTGTCGCGGCACGTCAAGCAGGCAAAGACATTCTGCCGCAGAGGCCCGAGAGAACGCGTGCAGGAGGCGATGCTGTAGGGCAGGGCTGTGCGGGCGTCGTGCTCGAGCTGCAGCTGGTCGCGGAGGAAGTCGGCGGCGGTCTGGGCGTCTGTCTCGGCTTTGGGCGGTGAAGAGGGCATGTGTGCTGCTTGCAGTGCTATGACGCGTCTATGGCGCGCCTTCCGTGTGTAGTACGCGTCGATCGGTCAATGGTGGGCTCCTTCCACATATGCCACCTTCCGTTTATGCGATAGTCCTAGAAAGGGTACGGGCGAGTACCAGCGCAGCCCTATAAACAGCAAGTGCCCCGGCTGAAAGCAGCAAAGAACTCCATCCACCATGAGGTATGTCCCCCCCGCCCGCTTCTCCCGCTGACAGCAGCGCCCCCAGCAGGAAACGCAGCCGCGAGCACGACGCAGGCATCCCGTCCAGTCCCGTGGCGTCGTCGCCGCCGGCGTTTGACGACGACATTGAAGAAGTCGCCGGAATCGACGACGACGACGCCGACGTCCTCGGCGACAGCAACGACGACCTCGACGAGCTAGAAGAGCTGGCCGAGGACGACGTTGACCTGTTTGCCGAGGGTTTCGAGCGGGACTACGCCGCTAACGACAATGATCGCTACGACGACATTGCCATTGACGACGACGGCGACCACGCGGCCCTAGACCCTGCGGAGCGTCGTCGGCTCGAGGCACGGCTAGCCCGCCGCGACCAGGAGGTGCGGCGTCGCCAGGGTCTTCCACATGCGTTTATCGACGACATGGACGACGCTGACGATGCTGCTTTCGACGTGCTTGGCCAGCCACGACGACGACGCCACCGCATGGACGAGGACCTCGAGGACGCCGACGAGGCTGCGGCGGGCTTTGCCGACGAGCTGTCTCTCGAGGCGCTGCAGGACGTCAAGGCGGCAACGCTGACGGAATGGGTGGCCATTCCGACGGTGCAGCGCACCATTAAGCGCGAGTTCCGCTCGTTCCTGACAGAGTTTGTCGACGACGGTGGCCTATCGGTATACGGCAGCCGCATCCGCACGCTAGGCGAGGTCAATGCCGAGACGCTCGAGGTGTCGTACGACCACCTGTCTACCGCAAAAGCCATCCTGGCCTACTTCCTTGCCAATGCCCCCGCCGAAATGCTGCGGCTTATGGACGAGGTGGCCATGGACGTCGTGCTGCTGCACTACCCGGACTACGAGCGCATCCACGCCGAGATCCACGTGCGCATCGTCGACCTGCCCGTGCACTACACGCTGCGGCAGCTGCGCCAGGCACACCTCAACTGTCTGGTGCGTGTCAGCGGCGTCGTCACGCGTCGCACGGGCGTTTTCCCGCAGCTCAAGTACGTAAAGTTTGACTGTGCAAAGTGCGGCACCACCCTTGGCCCGTTTCTGCAGGAAGCTAGTGCCGAGGTGCGTCTTAACTTTTGCCATAACTGCCAGTCGCGCGGCCCCTTTACCCTCAACTCGGAAAAGACCGTCTACCGCAACTACCAGAAAATAACCCTCCAGGAGGCTCCTGGGACTGTCCCTGCTGGCCGTCTCCCGCGCCACCGGGAGGTCATCCTGCTGTGGGACCTGATTGACCGTGCCAAGCCCGGCGAGGAGGTCGAGGTCACGGGCATCTACCGCAACAACTTTGACGCCCAGCTCAACACGCGCAACGGCTTCCCCGTTTTTGCCACGGTCCTCGAGGCCAACAACGTTGTCAAGGCCCACGACCAGCTGGCTGGTTTCCGCCTGACCGACACGGACGAGCAGGCCATCCGTCGTCTCGCCCGTGACCCCCGTATCGTAGACCGTATCATCCAGAGCATGGCCCCCAGTATCTACGGCCATACTGACATTAAAACCGCCGTTGCCTGCTCGCTCTTTGGCGGCGTCGCCAAGCTGCGGCAGGGCTCGCACCACGTGCGTGGCGACATCAACGTCTTACTGCTTGGCGACCCTGGCACGGCCAAGTCACAGGTGCTCAAGTACGTCGAGAAGACTGCCCATCGCGCCGTCTTTGCGACGGGTCAGGGCGCCAGCGCCGTCGGTCTGACGGCCAGTGTGCGCCGCGACCCCCTAACAAGCGAATGGACCCTCGAGGGCGGCGCGCTGGTCCTAGCCGACCGCGGCACGTGTCTTATCGACGAGTTTGACAAGATGAACGACCAGGACCGCACGTCGATCCACGAGGCCATGGAGCAGCAGACGATTAGCATCAGCAAGGCCGGTATTGTCACCACGCTGCAGGCCCGCTGTGCCATTATTGCTGCGGCCAACCCCATTGGCTCGCGCTACAACGCCACGCTGCCTTTTGCTGCCAATGTCGAGCTCACCGAGCCGATTCTCTCTCGCTTTGACATTCTCTGCGTCGTCCGCGACACTGTCGATCCCGCCGACGACGAGCGGCTGGCCTCGTTCATTGTCGACTCCCACAGCCGCTGCCACCCAGCGGGGACCGACGTCGCTACCTCGACGCCTGCCCCTGCTCCTACTGCTACCACAGCCACCCCTGCTGTAGAGCCCATTCCCCAGGACCTCTTGCGCAAGTACATTCTCTACGCCCGCGAGCGCGTGTCCCCCAAGCTCTACGACATGGACCAGAACAAGGTCGCCAGTCTCTTTGCCGACATGCGCCGTGAATCCCTCGCCACGGGCGCCTATCCCATCACTGTGCGCCACCTCGAGGCCATTATCCGCATCAGCGAGGCCTTTTGCCGCATGCGTCTCTCCGACTACTGCTCGGCCCACGACATTGACCGTGCCATTGCCGTCACCGTCGAGAGCTTTGTCGCCAGCCAGAAACTCAGCTGCAAAAAGGCCCTTGCCCGCGCCTTTGCCAAGTACACCCTCGCCCGTCCTTCATAGTCTTTTTTTTTTGTTCTTCACTCTCTTTTTCTTCTTTTATCTTTTATATATAGAATTGGATTGTATTTCTGCCTTTACACATTATACTTCTTGCTGAGCCCAATCAACCGCCGAATCCCAGCCGGCCACTCCACCCCCTTTAAATCTTCATCCGCCTTCCACGCATTCGCCACTGGTCCCAGGGCATCATACTCTTTGCTCGCCAACTTGCTAATCACCTCATCCAAATCCGCCACATACTTATCCGCCAACCCTCCCATCATCTTTAGCCTTGCAGACACATCCGAAACAAATCGCATATCATCCTCCGTCACAACCTTTTGCAACACCTCCACCTTGGCTCTGAATACACTCATCCGTCCCTCCAGACTCTCATCCCTCGGCACACTGGCACTCCGTGGAGGCCCTGAGGGAGGCCCTCTAGGGGGGCCTGCAGACCCCATGGGAGGCGGTGGCGCCCGTCCCATTGGTGGCGGTGCCAAAGGTGCCTTTACGGGTTGCATTGGACGCATCCCAGTCAGTCCTGCCGGCCCCGGTACCGGTCCAGGTCCTGGGACTGACCCTGGCGCTGCCATGGTCGGCGCGTACCGGTTTGTCGATGGTGCATTCACCGGCGGCGCTGAAAAGGCTGCCGTTGTTGGCGGTGGTGGACGTGCCATTGGCGGTGTTTCCACCCGCTGTGCCGGCACATAGGCACTCGTCGACGGCGGCCGTGAAATGCTAGCCCCCGTCACCGGCGTGCTCGCCTTTGGCGGAGGCCCCGTAGGTGGTGGCCCCCGAGGAGGCCCTGCCATTGGCGGTGCCACGCTTGCATTCGGGGCCCCGTACAATGACACTCCTGGCGTTGACCGACGCGCTGGCGTTGCCTTACGAGCCACCAGCGGCACGTCATTCCACGCCCCCTCGTCCTTCTTTATCGGAGGAGGTGGTGGCGGAGTTGGCGCCTGTTGCGCCATTCCGTGAATTTGCGGCGTCGCCACTCCATACGACGGTGGCATGTACGTCCGCTGGCCATAGCTAGGCGTTTGTCCGTAGCCTGCTCCCACTGCTGCTGCTGCTGCTGCTGGCGGTGTGTACAGGGAATGCGTTGCAGATGCCACGGGCGGCGTAAAGGTAGACCCTGCTGCAACAGGCGTGTAACCACGGGCGGCCGGCTGGGGCGTCTGGTATGTACCCGCGGCCCTCGACGACGACACCCGAGAAGGCGTTTGCGTCGCTGCTCGGGCCACTGGCTTGGTCGTTGCCCGCCGAATACGGTCCCGTGCCATCTCAGCACTTCCATAGCCAGACGGCACAAGCTCAAGATAGGCCTGTGCCACGTCCATCTGGCCGGCAGAACTCAGCACATCTGCATACTCCATGTATTTTTCATACAGCGCCGACAGCCTGTACGCCCCCTTACCGTCCTTGGCCTCGTCCTTGAACTTGGCCACCCGCCGGAAAACCGTCACCTTTTCAATAAACGCCTGCAGTGCTCGCGAATGGGCCCCCAGGTGCGTCTCCTCTTCCTCCCGTTCACGCTCACGCTTGCCAATATCGCCCAGCCACAGACCAACCACCTTTTCCAGCTGGGTGCCCAGGAGATAGCACAGCGAAGCGTCCTGGCGGCTGTTCTGCTCCATCAAACGGTCGCCAAGTGCTCCGCAAAGCTGCGGGAACTCATTTGGCTTGGCAAACGTGCACACCGTTGCCAGAACATGCTTCCAGTGGTCCAAATCAGCCTTGCTTACCACGTCCCGCAGGTCGCTGTCTGAAATGGCCCCCACCAGCCGCAGGTAGCTCGGTGCCGCGGCACTCGACTTTGCCAAATAGGCCTTTTGCACCTTGTCCACCAGCTCTTTGCCCTTGCAGTTGGCAATAACAAATGCATCTGCAATGCGGTCTTCCTCCAGACAAACGTCAACGGCCTTGGCAAAGTCGCCAAGCACAATTGCAGTCGATATCGAATCCTCCACAGACGAACTCCCGCCCCCGAGAAGACGGAACGGCCCTCTGTCAGCTCGCACGGCCTCCGTTTCTGGCTCTTTTGCTGGTGCAATGCTGCCCAAAAAGTCGTCGTCCGCATCGTCGCCAAAAAAGTTGGCCTCTTCAGTCTTGGGCCCCTCTATTTCTTTTACAGACGGCTGCAGCCCCATGCTGTCAATCACCTTCTGCCGTGGATTGGCATCCAGGAGCATCTCCATGACCCCCCAGTCGGCCCTGTCCTCCTCCGACTTGGCGGCTTCTCTGTGCTCTGCGCAGATTGTCTGCACATTGCCAGTCTTGATGGCCGTCTCAAACGCACTCGTCAGAGGAACAATCACGTCATCTACGGTGTACTTGTCCATCCGCACCGTGCTGACGCCATTTTCTGTGCCAAAATACACAATCTTGCCGCCAAAGCCAAAGGCCATGCCCACCGGACACAGGTCCCAGGCGGGTGGGCTGGGCAGCGAAAAGTCATTCACCCGCTTGGACACCTGTGCAGACTCGAAAAAGTCCTCGGCGTCCAAGGGGCCCTCTTCTTTCTGCGCCTCCTCCTTGTTGTTTGTGTCCTGCAGCGTCTGGATGGTGATCTTGCCGTCAAACGACGCGGTGGCCACGATATTGGGGTTTGTGGGATGGAACTGCACGGAAAACACGCTGTTGTTTGCGTGCGAGAGCACGCCGTGGAAGCGTCCACTCGTCGTGTCTCGCGCCACCGTTGTGTTGTCCGTGCCAGACGACAAAAGGAGCCGGGGGTCCTGTGCACACCAGGCCAGGGCCATGGCCCCCTGGAACAGCCCGCCGTTATTGGCACCCGCAAACTCGATTTCGGGGACGCTGGGCTTCTGGAGGTCCCACAGTGACACGTCGGGGCCCTGGCCGTCGGCACACGCCGTGGCAAGACGCGTGCCGTTGGTGGGGTCCCATGCAACCGCACTGACGGCCCGCTGCTTGTTGAACAGCCGCACAAACGTCGTCTTTTTGCTGGCATTCCACACCGTCGTGGCCGACGCATTGCCACACGCAAGAATCGTCGAAACACGGCGGTTCCAGGACACACACGTGATGTCTTCTGTCTGGTTCTGTGCCGTTGTGTCCTGGAGACTGTACACGCCAGCAGGATTGTTGACCTCATGCACATAGAGCTCTCCCTTTGCGCCACCAGAGGCCAGGAGCTGTGGCTTCAGCGGATTGAAATCAACGGCCTTGACAGGCCCCGAATGCTTGCTGACACGCTCCACAAGGGCCTCCTCGCCATTCAGCAGCCTCTCGGCGTCCCACAGGTCGACGGCACCGCTCTCCAAGGCGCCTGCCACCACGCCAAGCGGATGGCCCTCGGACGGCGCACTCCACGAAATATCAAAGAACCTACATGTTGTCAGCCCCCATTCCGCCGCATCTCTTCGAGAATCTTCGAAAAACACACCTGGCGTCCACGGAGACGCTCGCCAGCGGCGCCAGCTCCATCTGGCCCGGCTGCACAGCCCTGGCAAGCGCCAAATCCCACAGCTCCAGCCTACACTCGCCGTCGACGACTTCGGCCCGTGTTCCCGTTGCCAGCAGCGTCCTTCCCGCCACCGGACACCAGGCAGACACCGCCGTCCGCGAAATCTCCTGCAGCTGCACCATCGTTCTCAATTCACTCGTGCGCGATGGTGGATGCTATGAAGCCACGGCAACCGTTATGTGTCCTGTTGAGCACTACCCCTGTTAAGTGGGGCAGAGGTGCCAAGTTGTCACGTTACTCCGCTGACTAACTCTGCACCACGAGCTGCGAGGAAAGTGCGATCCAGCAACACCAGACGATCATGTCTACCGTGCTGGTCACCGGTCTCCACCCCGATGCCACGAGGGACATTCTTATGGGGGCCTTCCTCCCCTTTGGCGAGATCGTAGAGGTCACCATCCCAAGCGAAGAGGACGTCGCCGCCGACGGCCACGTCACAAAACAGCACCGTGGCCAGGCCTTTGTCCAGTTCGAAAATGCCGAGGATGTTCCTGACGCCATTGACAATATGCACCTCTCCGACCTGCAGGGCAACATTATCAGCGTCAAGCTCGCAAAGTCCGGCACAATGGCAATCATGGGCGGTGCCGAAGAGGGCCTTGGCAGCAAAGTAGCCATATGGCATCAGGTTAGTTTTTTTCCTTCTCACACCGTGTTCCTTCCCTTTCTGACTATATAGGTCTCTCATCTTGAAAAGAACGTGCAGGACGATGCATTGGCAGACGAGGCAGGAGCACCAGAATTCCAAGACTTGAAAGAGCTTGATAAGGCAGGTCCCAAGGCCCAATAAACATGACATAAAAAAATTATTAAAACTACACTCTCATACACCATTGATATGGCTGTCCTAGTGCTCCTCGCCGTGGCTCTCACCGTGTGCGTCGGCAACACGGTTCTGGCGCTTAAGACGCACCCCGTAGTCACAAAACAAGTGCTTAAACACAGAGTAGCCTGCTGCGCCCACAGCAAAAGCAACAACAACGCCTTGGTCCAATTAGCATGTCCCCCCTTTGGCAAGCTGCCACTGCAAATAAATACGTACCCAGAGGGAAAAGCTCCGGCGGGATCTTGCTGATGCGACGCATACGCTGAGTGAACGTGTGTGCTGTCCTCATTAGCCATCTCCTTGCCCCCTTCCCTGCCTCCGTCTACACACCGGCCGCCTCGTCCTTCTATTCTATTAGTCTCCATCATTTCGCTAGAGCCCCTTTTTTAGAGAGCCTTTCCGGAACTCACAGGCATGCGCATCATTCGCGCAGTAGGCCGGAAGGCCTGCATAGCAACTCGGGATGCAAACATTCTCAATCAATCGTCGACAAAGGTCAAAAGAAACGAGAAAAAACAAGACTCCAAAGAGCTCACAGGTCCATCAACCCTGTATTTTCGGCATCCAATCAAAACGTCGCAACGACGGGAAAGTATGGGTCCGCCCTTGTGATGTAGCCGTAGCGGCCTCAGGCGGGATTTCGAGGGTGTATTATGTCATCAATTGCACGCTTTCCATTGGCTCGCTCATCCAAAGCGGCCATCGCAGCATCAACTTCTCGTCTGATTTTCATCACCCGATTCCGAACCGATCTCTTGACATTGCCGTCACCATCCAGCACCAGAACCCCCATCGCCAACAAAAATGTCCGACGAAGAACGCGTCACAAAGCCCTTCAAGTTCGTCACCGGTATGTGCGCAATGGCAGCTTGCCGTCCATCTCTCTACCCTTACTAACGCCTTAGCTGGTGCGTCATTTCAAAGACCTCTTTTTGTACAGATCTAACGGCCCTAGGTGTCGATGCTCGTTTCCCCAACACAAACCAAACAAAGCACTGCTGGCAAAACTACGTCGACTACCACAAGTGCATCATTGCCAAGGGCGAGGACTTTGCCCCATGCAAACAGGCACGTCACCACATTTTGCAGGCTTTTCTCATGACTAACATTCTACTAGTTCTTCCTCGCCTACAAGTCGCTTTGCCCCTCGAACTGGGTATGTTTTCCTCGCACCTTCCCTTTCTGTTTCCTCTACAGCAAAATACAAATTACCAAAAAACAGATGCTAACTGCTTCTAGGTCGAGCGTTGGGACACGCAGAGAGAAGCCGGCACCTTCCCTGTTGATCTTGGGAAGGGAGATATGTAAGCGGGTGCTTTCAAGTTTATAGCAGTGGTTTTAATGAAGCATCGGCTTGAGCTCGGCTCACTTCAAAATCCAAAATGATAACATAAGCATTCATTATGTAATATATCCTGTCACATGTCACATGTCCTGCATTTTTATCGCATCGAATATACTTTCCTTCTCAACACAATTTTCCAGCGCAAAAATGGCAATCAACGTTCTTCTGAGCGGCATCCCCGGCATTGGCAGCAACACATACTGTTTTCCGCTAGAGAGCGATGCCATGGTCGACACTTTATGGGAACAAGTCCGTGACCGTGTCCCAATGATTGAGCGCCTTCTGCTGACGACGCTGGCTGGCAAGTCTGTGACCACGGGACGGGTGCGCGACTACGCAGGCCCGGATGCGCACTTTGTCTCCATGCGGCTATCGATTCCTCTACTAGGCGGAAAGGGTGGTTTTGGCTCGCAACTTCGGGCTGCGGGCGGACGGATGTCGAAGCGACGACGCAACGAGCCGGAGAATACGGGGTCGAGCCGAAACTTGGATGGCCGGCGGCTGCGCACAGTCAACGAGGCCAAGGCATTGGCAGAGTATCTTGCGACGCGGCCGGATTTGGAACGAAAGGAACGCGAAGAACGGCAAAAGCGGTGGCAGGACATTGTCGACAAGGCAAACACCCAAGAGGAGGCCATTAAAAATGGCCGAACGAATGCCAGGCTCGACGGGAAATGGGTAGAGGACAAGGAAGAGGCGAGTGAACGGGCGCGGGAGGCCGTTAAAGCAGCGATGATGGCGACGTTTACGGACAGCATCGCGGGAAAGGTGACGACAGTGATGCCGCCATGTGGTGAAGAGGGCTCTTCATCAGAGGAATCGAGCAAGTCTGCCACCTCGGAAAAGACTGCAGTTCTGCAAAAGGCAAAGCCAGCCTTTGCAGGATTCGATGAAGATGATGAGTTTATGAGCGACTAGGTTCTTTTTAGGTCTTGGCACTGCATATTGGCGTTTACAGGGAATACATCTATTTGATAAGGTGGCCTCGATGGCATCAAGATCACTTCACAAACCAATCTTGATCAAAGTGACGTCACTTATTTTAAGCACGTGTACGCTTTGTCATCCAGCCCTACCACGTGCCGATAAAACGTTTAATTGGGCCAGCTGCATGGTACAATCAACATGTACCCAGCAGGGCATCCGCTTTTGGACAGGAGCCCACTACATGGAGCCGTGCTAAAAAATCTGGTTGGCTGCAAGAGTGGGGCAAGGAACTGTACCTTGCCCTTGTCTTTCCATTTTTTGACGGATCTCTTTTCCACTGTTCGCTTGGGTCTGGCTTTGTGCTTTTAGAGATTTCCACAACTTTTTTTCGTCAAACCGCCAAAATGTTGATGCCAAAGGCTGTTCGCAAGACCATCCACGAGGCTCTCTTCCGTGAGGGTGTCCTTGTCGCTGCCAAGGAGTAAGTCTTAAGAGGAACACTATGACAAGAAGAAGAAATGTCCATGAGAAGAAGCCAAAAAACGAAGACGAACGAGCGCAGCGCATGCCCCAAAAATTGCGAACCGTGCTGGAGGGAACGGAAACCAATGCATTATGGATGAGAGGTCTTTGTGTCGCCAACAATGGGACGAAAATGGATGCGCAAATCCTGATAAAGGGGAAGAGATACGGCAATCGAATGGCAAGGGAAAATTCTCGTCTTTTTGGCCATTCTTGGGGTTTCTTTGTCTTTTCACGTGTGGTTGGAGAGGGACAATTGCTAACTGTCCAGTTTCGAGGTCAAAATCACGCTCAACGAAAAAGAAGTGAAGAACCTCCATGTCATCAAGGCTTGCCAGTCCTTGACCTCCAAGGGCTTCGTCAAGACCCAGTTCTCTTGGCAATACTACTACTACACCCTTACCCCAGAGGTACGTTGCACAGAACACCCCCGTGCTCCCCAGTTAGGAAGGAACGACCAGCTAACCGCCGCAGGGTGTTGACTACCTCCGCGAATGGCTCCACTTGCCTGCCGAGGTTGTGCCTGCTACCCACATTAAGCAGCAGCGCACAAGCGCTCCTCCCCGTGGTGCTTTTGGCGCTGACGACCGCCCATTCCGCCGCGAGCCACGTGAGGGTGGATACCGCTACCGTAACGAGGGCAAGGAAGGTGGTGCCCCTGGCGAGTTTGCTCCCCAGTTCCGTGGTGGATTCGGCCGTGGCCGTGAAGCTCCTTCCTCGTAAATGCTGCCTTCATAGCTAAAGAGACAAAAAAGAAGAGTTTCATGACGGTTGAATTTTGGGTATAATGGAGGGCCCTGAAATACGGGCAGGTAAATAAAATATCAATGGGATTTTTTCATGTTTCTATCCATTGTTCAAAGTACTACTTTGTGATCCTGCCATGTCGACGTGCTCTGTACGCGTCAGCAATGGCATTGATGTCTTTGCTTTCTTAAAGTCTGTTAGGTATGAATGGAAGGCAGATTATTTTTAGCACCATCCATCCAGTTTCTCGTCATTTCACACAGTGGTTTCCCATCTAGGCTGCAAAGAGGGTGAGTATTCCAAGCTCCAACATCTTATGCAGTGTTACCAAGAATAGATTACCTTGTCTTATTGCTGTCATCATAATGGTGTCTATAAGTTGAAACTGTAGAATGGTTTCAAAGAGTTAATGGTCCAACGCGATATTTTCCCGTGGAATCAAGATTTTAAAATAGCAGTGTCGACACCTTGTATGCATCGTAAGCTGACGTACATGGAGCTTGTCTTACCTTGGTGGGAACTTTTCGAGCTCAAGACCGTCTCACTGTGAGCCTATCAAGCGTTATCAATCGTAAGCCGCATATACTGCATGCAAAGTGTAAGCTGCTCTCGAAATCAAGGAAGCTTTTTGGCATTCACAATGCGGTCATCATCAATTTATTTTTAGAGTGCATGATGTCGTCATCTTTAAGTATGTAGACTATTTTTCACCATGAACCCATCCCGTCGTCTCATCTTGAAGCTAACGGTAGACGCTGTATAGTCACATTGCGTGAATATTATACATTTACAAAAAAATCCACGCATTGTAACGCGTCGAAGCCACTACATCGCTTCTGATTTTATTCCACACTTGATGATTCCATCATTGTACAGACTTTAAAGGGACGCATATACAAAGAACATAGCGTCAAATGTTTTGAGGGGTTCGGAAGAGGCGCTTAATCGCCCTCTAGGCAGACGGTCATGTTGTTCTGTGACCTTTGTACGCATTTATCATGTTGGGGTTTTCTCCGGCGCTGAGAAAACTTTTTCATGAGCACTCCTTTTTACAATTTTTCTTTTGCTCCTAAAATAGATGATGATGATATGAATGATACGCCATAAACAGGGACGTTCAATATAAGTCTTCCCCGTAACAAATCTAAAATTACAATGTAGGTACATGATAGGAGGCTTTCAAGGCTTCAAATTATGTCTTGCATTCAATACAACGTTTTGAAAGGGGGGTCTTATTGGAAGTAATTTTGCTAAAAAAAGAAAGTAATACCTTACCACCAAGAAGAGGGGACTATATTCAACATTCGTCAAGATGACATAAATTCACAGCCAGAAAGAAAATGCATTAAAATAAAAATAAAAAGTAAGCTGTTGATCAGTTCTCACCAGGTGAGAATATTATTATGTATGCAAATAAGACATGGGCTTATGCGCACACACGCATACCATCTTACGCGATCAGCCAAAATATCCAAGGTCTTTCACAAGATGATTCATCGAAAGTTTGAAATGTACACCTCAAATGGAATTTGAACCACGGCAAAGAAAATAAAACCGTGAGGACTTGAGGTAAGCGCCCATGGCCTCGGATGAGCCCCTGTTGTGTGGAGTTTTATCTGTTTGCCCTTCTCTTCTTTTTCTAAAAAAAATATAAACATCTTATACAAGGCAGAGGCAGACACTTTTATTTCTATTTTTCTAAAAGGCTATTGCAAAGTGCGGAAAATATAGTATTTTTTAGGGCGAGTCTTAAAAAGTCAACTATCTAGAAGTCATGTACATACTACCATGTAAAACTCCGGCAGTTGTGCAGAAGAGCTTTTTCTGCCCATGGAACAATTCTATTCTATTAATATAGCGGCTCCACTTAGCCTTAAACGATCCGACGTCTGTGATTTTTGCGTGAAACTCTAGATCAATCAAACGAATCGTGCAAGCTCCCATCTTTTGCGTGGCGTCTCGCTAATACGCCGTTGTTTGTGTTGTTTACCTTGATCCTAAATTTGTGTCTTCTTTCAAAACAATGGCCGTCGCTTACGCCTGCTTACCTGTCCAATCGGCGAGGGGGTTGGATCTTACTCTTTTTTTATTTTTTTCCCCTGGCTCACAACTCTCCCCCAGGGGTAGTATCCTCTGAGAAGCAACAAAAGAAGGACATCTTTGATACAAGTTCTCATCGCCATAAACTAAAAGAGTTGTGATTTTACACTCCATTTTGGTTGGGAATCCATGAGAAGATCCCAAAAAGAGCTTTCTAAACGCGATAAGCGATCTTGAAGCAAAGCAATGTACGATGAATGTACGAAATAGTCTTCCCGAAATTAAAAAGGTCACATCGTTCAAAGCTTTAATTTTTTTTACATTGGCCCATCAAACACTGCCGATATTGCACAATTGCGCATGCCGGACAGCGAAAATCAAAAAAGCTCGATCGTCGCTGGTGTAAGTCGCACGTGACTCACTATAAATAGTGTCACTAGCCTGGGTCGTACCCATTCAGGTATTCCTACCCGAGCTATTTATAGCACTCAGCTTGTGCTGACAATAAAGCAATTCGCAGATCTGATTGGCTCTGGGACCCTCTGGCGCCACCCTATTTTGCACCCACTCTGGGAGGGAGGAAAACGACCACCCCCCCAGGCTGATGAAAAAGAAATCATCATGGAAAAACAAGAAAAAAAGAAAATTGTTCAGAACCCCGAAAAGAGAAAAAAAATAGACCCATGAAATTTTCAGTGTTGACCACCTCTATCCGCCAGCATTGCCGCCTTGTGGCCCAGCAATTGACCTGCTATCATATTGTGTAGCATTATACTTTTTTTGTCTTTTCTTCTTTTTTTTCTTTTGTGATTTGAGAGAAGCAAGGTCTTGGGGAAAAGAGTTCATATATTCCTCGTAGCCCACGGGAATTTTGAAAAAAAAAATCATCTCGATCAAGTTTCATTATCAGTCGACCAGTCCTTGCTTTTCACCAACTCACCATTTGACTTTTAAATCTTCGACACCTTTTTTCTTTCTTCAAAAAAAAGTAGCCCTTCTTTCACCACACCATTACCACAATGTCTGCCCACGTAGCCAAGAGACCCCGTCTTTCTATCCAGACGCAGCCCCCAAAGCCGAAGCTTCGTCTCAACATTCTTCCCGTGACACCTCATCCTGGTGTTGTGGACATGACGCCAATGTCGGCTCATCCCACTACGGCCACGCGGGCGAATGCCGGTCTTCGGCCACGTCTTCAGCTGAATGTGGTGTCGAGACCGAAGCCCAAGCTCTGCTTGCCCTCGGAGCTGACGCCCCGAACGGCGGCTCCCTTCCCCCCAGCCAACATGGCCATTCTCCGTGGTTCACTGAAGCGAAAACGGGTGACTTTTGCCAAGGACTTGACAGAAACCATCACAACCACTCGCTATGTCAAGTCACATATTGAGCTCTTGCTCGAAGATGGTCACGTCCCCGGACAAAGACAGCAAGAAAAGAAGGCAGACCGCATGAAGAGACGCTTCTACACAGTAGAGGATGAGGAGGACGATGCCTTTGATAAGGAAGAAAGCGTTGCTCGAAAGGCCATTGAAGAGATAAAGCATGTCCCTTTGCCTTCCATCAAAGAAAAGTTGGAGCATACTCCCTTACCTTCCATCAAAGAAAAGTTGGAGCATACTCCCTTACCTTCCATCAAAGAAAAGTTGGAGCATACTCCCTTACCTTCCATCAAAGAAAAGTTGGAGCATACTCCCTTACCTTCCATCAAGGAAAAGTTGGAGCAGCTGTCGCCCATTACCAACTTGATTGATTTAGCCCGTGGTGTTCAATTGCAAACACCGATTGGAAAAGACCATCCATTTGTCTACACAACCATTGGCCATGCCCTAGCTTTAGGCATGTAAAATTGTATTGATGATAATGACTCTTTTTAATGACTGATGACTTGGGGGCGAACACTTGTAAAGGGGAAAATATGCACTTTTATACATGAATAAACATTTGCTTTTGAAAAGTCTACATCTTTTATTCTTTTTTTTTGTTTTTCACATTTCATTATATTTCAAACCGATATGAAAAATTGCACCTAGTTGCCAGCATCAACCTTGGCGACATAGGCGATAAGGTCGACGACACGGCGGGAGTAGCCCCATTCGTTGTCGTACCAAGAGACGAGCTTGACAAAGTTGTCGTTCAAGGAGATACCGGCTTTCTTGTCAAAGATGGACGAGTTGGTGTTGCCAATCATGTCAGACGAGACAACATCGTCCTCGGTGTAGCCAACAATGCCCTTGAGTTGGCCCTCAGAGGCATCCTTGACCACCTTGCAAATCTGCTCGTACGTGGCAGGCTTCTGAAGACGAGCAGTCAAGTCGACAACAGAAACATTGGCAGTGGGGACACGAATAGACATACCAGTGAGCTTTCCGTTGAGCTCAGGAATGACCTTGCCGACAGCCTTGGCAGCACCAGTGCTGGAGGGGATAATGTTCTGGGCAGCGCCACGGCCACCACGCCAGTCCTTGCCAGAAGGACCGTCAACAGTCTTTTGCGTGGCAGTGTACGAGTGGACAGTGGTCATGAGACCCTCGACAATGCCAAAGTTGTCGTTGATAATCTTAGCAAGAGGAGCCAAGCAGTTTGTGGTGCACGAGGCATTGGAGATGACTGTTTTGCCGTCGCCTTTGCTAAGCAGCTTCTCGTTGACACCTAGCACGTACATGGGGGCATCGGCAGAAGGAGCAGAGATAATGACACGCTTGACACCAGTCTTCAAGTGAGCCTGGGCCTTTGCCTCAGTGGTGAAAACACCAGTAGACTCGACAATGTACTCGGCGCCTGTTTCATTCCAAGGAATTTCGGCAGGATCTCTCTTGCCAAAGAATTGGATTTCTTTTCCATTGACGGTAAGACCATTTTCCGTGGCCTTGACATCGCCCTTGAAGTTTCCGTGGGTGGAGTCGTACTTAAGCATGTACGCAGCATAGTCAGGCTCAATGAAAGGATCGTTGACAGCAACCACTTCAACGTCTCCGTGGGCAATAGCGTTACGGAGGACAATGCGACCGATACGGCCGAAACCGTTGATACCAACTTTGACAACCATTGTGGATTTCTGATCAATTAGTCCTGAAGAACGACTTATAGAAGACTAAGAATTGGTCGTTTGGAGCTTCAAAAAATATTGAAGTATTCTCAACAATTCATCTCTATGCTTCTCTTACCACAATGAAGTGAAAAAGCCAAACATACCTTGATCTAAAGTGTGATGGATAAAGATGAAGAAGAGAAAAAAAAGGAGGAAAAAATAACGGGAGAAGGAGGGCTTTTAATAAGATTGGATGTTGGCAAATGAGGAAGGCCCGATGGGGCCATACGTTGCAAAATGGCCCATATTATGTATGTCCATTACTGGCCGGCTGTTCAGGTTCCCCCTCCAAGTGACCTTTTTAGGCGTCTGCGTTTTTTTGGGGCGAATCCCCCACCTGCACCATTTCGTCATCTAGAGTGGGGTCTTTTTTTCTTTCTCATTCCATGTCTCCCCAGCCAGCTCCGATAGAGGGGCATATTAATAAGCAGCTGAGTTCACCCAAGCTCCCAAAAACTTTGAATCAATTATCAAACCACTCCAATTCCAATACAAACACACTCTTTATATTTTTAATACATGTAAATGATGTCCCTTATCCTGTATGTAATTTTTTTGGCAAAAAATTCAGAGTGGTGGGCATTGGCATCGTGAAAGTCATTGGTGCCGTCACTCCGCAATCGCCCTGGTCTCAGTGCCGCTTTTGCGAAGCTAAACCATTTGGAATAAGAACGAGCAAAAGAGCGATGACTCTTTGTGAGTCCAATGATCATGATCATTTATAAGCTTATACGAGAAAGTGGCTGGAGAAAATAACCGGCATCGGTCTTCCAAGACAGCCTCCGGACACCCCTCATTGCTCAAGTTTCACAAATGTAGAGGCGAAACACGTGGTAGCAAAGCCCCATCCCATTGCTTTTGCGTTTTTTTGGAATGTGTTACCAGCGTTAATGTTCGGTGAAAGATGCGCCGAATGCTTTCATGAGATGTAATTATATTGATAAAATTACTAATACAATCTCGACTCGTAACAATCCACAGACCTGAAGCACACTCCGAACAGAACTTGTTGAAAAATGTCACACACGCACTCCCATGATCACAGCTTCTCTGCGGCCGAGCATGGCCACACCCATGAAATCTACGATGGCCCTGGGCACTACAATGGTCGTGAAATGCCCATAGTAGAGGGCCGTAGCTGGGAGAACCGTGCTTTTACTATTGGTATTGGGGGGTACGCAGCACGCGTTCTACTATGAGTATAATCTAACCGGTAGTCCTGTTGGGTCGGGGAAAACAGCTTTGATGAAGGCCCTCTGCGAGGCTTTTAGAGAGCATTACAGCATTGCTGTTGTGACAAATGACATTTTTACGCGTGAAGACGCCGAGTTTCTGACCCGCCACAAGGCATTGCCGGCAGAGAGGATCAAGGCCATTGAAACGGGCGGATGTCCTCACGCTGCTGTACGGGAGGACATCAGCACCAATCTTACTGCACTGGAAGATTTGCACCACAAGTTTGCCACTGATATGCTGCTTATTGAGTCCGGAGGCGATAATCTAGCTGCCAACTTTAGCCGCGAGCTTGCCGACTTTATCATTTACGTCATTGATGTTGCCGGCGGTGATAAAGTGCCTCGCAAAGGAGGCCCTGGAATTACCCAGAGCGATTTGCTGGTGATTAACAAGACAGACTTGGCGGAAAAGGTGGGTGCTGATCTTTCTGTCATGGAAAAGGGTGCCCGTCAAATCAGACAAGGCGGGCCGACTATCTTTGCCGAAGTAAAGAATGGAGTGGGCGTGGAGGCAATCAAGGACCTTATTACAAGTGCCTGGAAATTCAGCGGTGCTTCCATGTATGCCAAATCGACTGGTGGCCCTCGTCCCACCCCCGGTCTCGACTTTCTTTAAATGTAAACACGAACATACTATAGTTACAATGCCCTTATTCATGCTATCAAAAAGGAATGTTCGCTCTAGGCTTGCGATGCCCAATAAGGCGGCTATCATAAAAAAACCATTTTAAGACCTTTTATAGTAGTGAATAAATACAGACTGCTCAGAACGAATTAGTATCTTCGTTAGGTGTATCCTATGCCTAACCCTAAACGATCGATTGGCCTCTTGTAGTCATCTGTTCGTGCCTTTTTCGGCGATTCTGACGGATCAGGCCCTGCTTTTCGTTTGTCTCCATATGCCAAAGACGCCAAAGTACTCGCTGACTCCACTGCTCGCGCTGCCACGCTCTGAAGAGCGAGAAACGACGAGTTGCCCACCTCTCGAGGAGTATCACGGCCTGAACGGCCGCGTGGCTCTGATCTGGGCTGTGCATCGTGTCCCGGCAGAGGACGACGTTTTGGGGCTTCCGAGTAGGCCTCACTGCCCTCTCGACTTGAACTTACGCTTGTACTGTGGCCATGGCGCCGCTTTGCAGATCGACGGCGCTGGTCCAGGGGATAAAGGTCCACAGAAGGCAGAAGCCCTCGCCTCTGTCCTGAAAGAGCCGATAAGGACTGGGAATTCCTGGCGTGCCGTCGACCAGTGCCTTTTTGGAACAGCTCGTCGCCGTCAGGCTGGTTCGACGTGCTTTCCATGGGTGCCGAGGACGATAGAGGCTCCATATTGGGTGTATTGGGCACGCTGTTCGTCTCGTGGTGCAGTGCCTGCAGCAAGGCGGCAAACGGCTCTGGCGCAGTGTGGGACTTTTGCAAGGACGCATGGGCCCGCTGCGGTGTCTGCAGGGCCCTCCCGCGTCTTTCTCGGCCCTGAATAGGCGACGCAGACGTCCGGGGCGCCATGGGACCGTGCAAAAGACCGCCGGGACTGCACAGAAGATGGAATCGCTCGCGGTTCTCGCGCAGTCGCGTGAGAAGAAGCTCCTTCTCGTCCAAGAGCTCAGCCACTTCTTCTTCCTTTTGCTGAATCACTTTCTTGGCCACTTTTACTCTTTTCTGCAGATTTGTATTCTCATAAAGAGCCTCGTCATACCACATTTTTACCTGCATCAGCTGCGTCTTCTGCAGCGTATCGTCGCTCGTCACCGTCAGCTGCACATACCGGGTGGACTCGGCGTCCCGCAACGCCTCCACCTCTCTTCGCGTCATTTCGTGCTCTACCTCGGCCCGTTTTGCGTCTTCTTCTGCCTGGAGGGTTTGCAGGTTGTGCTGCAGGTTGTGCTGCACCGTCTCCGCTCGCAGACGCGAATTCTCCGCTAGGCTCGCCCGAAGCATGGCCTTGACATCCTCGGGCGAAGCTTGCTCAATGTCCTCGTGCGTGGGGGGTACGTAGAATGCAGTTGCTGGGGCGACGGTCTTGGGCAAAGACGGAAGGGGCGACTTGTGATGCACGACACCGGCGCCCTGCAGCAGTTGCCGCAGCCCTGGTGGCGTTATCGAAAATTCCTGGGTCTCGGCGCCAAAGTCGATGTCATCAGCGAGTTCGGTTTGGATGGAAATGTCCAATGGAATGTCTTGGGTCTGCGGAATGGCGTCAACAGGAGGGGTTGACGGCACCTCTATGCTCCCACTGCGTGATTTTCGCACTGTGGACTGGGAACTTTCCATAGCCTCTGGTCTTTCCAATTTTGAACTAACGATTGTGGAAAGAGGAAGAGACTCGTATGAGCGCCTGCAATAGTGGTTTGGAAAAGGAGGAAAGAACTAATGACGACACCGCGTAGGACGCGACAAAGGGCCCCACTCTGTTACAAATTTTGAATGTGCAGTGTACCTACCTCCACTAAAGTCGGAAGGAGCGCTTGAAAACAACCTATGCAGTGCAAGATCCGTGAGGATATGTACTATTCTTCGCTTTTTTTCGGGTTTATAGAGTGTATAGTATGAAAAGAGAAAAAATTAGTCGACAGTGCGTACCGGTAATTAACGTCCGTCCAAATGCACTTGCTGGCTGCAGACAAGGCCGACAACGCCATGTCACGTGCTTGCGCGTCGTTAGCGACACACAATACAGCCCAAGTACAAATATATCTCGTCTAACCTTAACTTTAATTCTCACATGGTCAAAACTAATAAAAACGGTTATTAAAAGTGCATGTTGCATATAATCTCAATAAATTCGTAAACGTAAATGTAACCAGGATCTACAAGAAAGCAAGGCATGCAGCACCAACAGCCAAGATGCCGCTGATACCAGCACTAATACCAGCGGAAGAGACAAGGACGCCACTGGCAGAGGGGCTGGCAGTAGCACTATGGCTAGAAACAAGAGTGGTGCTGTTTGTAACAGCAACGCTGGGTGTAGAAGACGAGGACGCCGTGGTCTTTCCAGAGGCGCTAGCAGAGGCAGAGCTAGAGGACGAAGCCGAAGCCGACGCCGAAGCTGAAGCCGATGCCGAGGCTGAAGCCGAGACAGAGGACTCGGAGGCAGAAGAAGACTTGGACTGGGATGCAGAAGCAGAGGAGCTGCTTGCGGACGAGGAAAAAGAAGCACTGGGGGTAATGGAGGCGGAGCTAGAAGACGAAATCACGCTAGCGGGGGTGGAAGAAGCAGACGCCGTCTTGCTGCTGAAGCCAGGCAAGAAGCTGGGCGTGATCGTGGCAGTGCCAGTGTAGAGAGGGCAGCCAGGCTGGTCTTTGGGAGGGGCACGGCCACCACCACAGTCGAGGATGGAGCAAATCTCACCCGTGTCAGGGACATACCAGATGAGACTAGCACCACCATTGGCAACAGTGGCCGAGGACGTGCATCCCTGGAGGTCGGTGCGGGCCATAACACCCGCAGCAAGAGCAGCAATAGCAACAGAGGAACGCATCTTGATAATTTTTTTCTAAGCGAGCGAAAATATAAAGCGAGCGTGTATTGGAAGCGAGTGTCGTGAACAGAAAGAGAAAAAGGTTGGGTTGGGAAAAAAAGGGATGTGATGAGATTTTAAATTAAAAAGCCAATTCCCCAATGTTACATGAATGGAATCAATAAAAGTTGTATGTAGTATGTATGCAAAAAAAGACCCCTAATAATCCAATTACATTTCTCATAAAAATAGCATCACGCGATCTTTTGCAATTTTTTAAACTTGGGGGTTGTTTATGATGGATCAGTATGGTGACGCTTTGTAGGTAGGTAAGAAAAGGCGACACGATGTGTGGCTATCGTCTCATATGCCCTCACTTCATCATATTTTTTTCTTAAAAAAAGAATAAATACGGTGTAGATGGCAAGTGACAACTTCGCGGCGCCTACGCTAGGCAGGAAAAGTCTAGATCCTTTTTTTAATGCAGTCTAAAAAAATAGCGTGAGGACGGGCAGACAAAGCGTCATGGGCTTCTTTGCAAAAATTCACGATCATACCGTTGTATTGCATTATCATCAACGAATTTGATATCAATACGAAGTGACTAAAAAAAATCAAAAAGTAAAATAATAAGAAAAAAAGTCATCCAAATCCCCCGCCAACGCCAATAAGCAAAATATCTAGACGTCATAACTCTTTACATTCTTCTCATGTTACGTTGAGAACCTGGTGATGATGGCACCTCTAGGGGCATCTCACCCTTCTCAATTGGATCATAAACCTCATCAATGCTTGGCACTGTCGATCGAGTCTCGACATTTCGTGTAATCTCTTGCGTGACAACAATAGCTCCGGGAAGCGTGCTCCTAGCTTCACTCACGAGAATTCCGTGTGTGCTTCCATCCAGGCTATGTTCACGAAGGGTCTCCGAATTTGAAAGGTTCTGCGACCGCGCCATGGCCTCCTTGTCCTCCTGGTCAAGATGATCCAAGGCATCCAAATCACCACGTTCTGCCCGACTAATCATGCCAAAACCACCACGTCCCTTGGCCTTCTTTGACGCACTAAATGGCCCATTTTTGTCACGGCTATGCAAGGCAATCGATGGGCCCGTGGAAGGACCGTCCTGGTAGTCCGATGGCTTCCCAGAGCCGGTAATAGCCGACGAAGTAAGGCCAAATGTCTTGGCAAGGAAGGGAATGCTTTGCGCGACTTGTCGGAGCGATGGGATGCAAGAACAAGTAATCAAGGACGTAATTTCAACCAATGACCAGATCATAGCCTCTGACAATTCATATGAGCTATCAGGGCCAATCTTTGTCACGTAAACAATGCGAATAATGGAGATAATACAGACCAACAGGCCGAGCGAAAGCATAGCAATAACGCCAATACGCTTTCCGAGAGGGAGTTGAAGCTTCCATATGCTAGGCATTGGCTGGATAAAGAGCGTGAGGTCAATTGTAATGTTGAAGACAAAGGTGCACCACCATAGCGGAACGAGCTTATAGCACGAGCCTTCGAGATTAGGGTACCAGCCTTTGGCGACAGGGCGGCATTGAAAGACCACCACCATTGTCTCTTCAATGGCTTGACATAGGACGAAGCCTACAATAAACAGGTTGATGTATCTGTGGATTTTTCCCTGTAAGATCCGTAAATATAAAACGGCAAAGGAGGCTTTGGCACAGGGCACACCCCAACTAAATGTGGTGGAGCAAACCATGATGAGACGTGAAAATGGTGTGATATCACCAGGACCCATTTGGTCCATATGGTTTCCAAACCCATATGTCCGAGCTACATATCAGTTGGCTACTCCCAACAAAAAAAATGGGTTGATGGTAACTACATACCTGCTAGCATGGCACTTGCTAAGGCCATGCAAAAGAGCCAAGAACAAAAGATGAGCAAGTCATCAAGACCAGGGGACCTGAGAATTCCAAGACGAGCCCACATCCGAATGGCAATGGAGGTCGTCGCAATTCCCATAAGGATCACTGTCGAGACCAGCAGCTCGGTCGAATACGATTGAGGCGCCATGATTGCACAACAATTAAGTGCAAAAAAAAAACTTTTGATAGATGATTATATCTGGATGCCAGAACCAGACTTCAATCGGTGCTCGACGACGAAAAAACGAAAAAAATTTCCGGGGAGGCACAGGCATTTAAAAAAAGAAAGAAGAAAAAAAAGGCTGCAACTCTTTACAAAAAAATCTGCAATGGCGTCCTCGAGTTGACAAGACAAGCCAGTCTTTCGGTAGCAAGACACGGACCAACAGTCAAAGGACATCCAAGACAAGTCACTAGTATGCAATAAGAAAAAAAAAATCTGAACTTGGAAATCAAAGCGTAAAGATCGTCATGACTCGATGTCCCTTATTTACTTTTTTCAATGTTCATGTTACAGCTTTATTTCTGTGAGAAATGTCCTTGTAGAATAGAATACAAGAAAAATCAATTGCCACTGGAAAGAATTGGGAGAGTGGGCACGAATGTGCATACGCCTTACTTGGTGGGAAAAGCGGTGCAGGGTGAGATCTCAGGAGTGATACTCTATTTCGACATGGTGTATTGAAAGGGAGATTTTATGGAGATGTCTTTCTTTCGCCCAAATGATCGACAGGAAAAAAAAAGTACAATATCATAAAAAATGGTCCAGGATTATGATGCTAAAACGGCAGATCTTCTTTTTGCGAGTTGTTGACAACTTGAGCTCTTTGACACAAAAATTTTTTTACTTCAAAGCTCTCCATGACATTTTTTTTCTTGCTACGAGGCGAGTCTGTTTGAGACAAGTGCACAAAAAAAAGGCCCAAATGTCAAATGTTACGCATAATTATCGCCTTCACCGAGACCGTTTAAAAGAAAACAGTTGAGGAATGTAAAGGCTGGTAGAGGATCAAGGGAGGAGGGTTCGATTTGATATGTAGAAGTTGCATTCAAGGATATACCTTCTTCACTGGCAACTACACCTTGCATCCTGTTTCAAAGAAGCGATATCTTGTCGTGCCCTCTATATGAACGTCACACTGGCGATTTTATGAGTTCTCGGTTTTTCCATCATTCAAAAACGTATTTTGACAAAGCGGCATTGGGTGAACAGGTCCGAGCGTGCATGGAATAATCTGCCATTGGGCTTCTTTATTAAAATCTCCGATCCGGCTTATGTTAAGTTTCAGAGAGGGACAGACCCTCATGCATCTCATTATGAATGCAGATCTCTTCCTTCTCATCACTCTTTTTTGCCCAGTGAGCTTCGGAACTATACTGCCTTGACAGCTCATCGTTTTCACCATGTCCGTTCTCGCACCCGGCAAAAGGAAACCGCCCAAAACATTTTTTTAAGTTTTTATTTGTACCACTTTTTTTAATGGAGAGGAAAAAGAAACTCATTGAAGAATTCATTGTCAACAGCAAGGGGAAGCGCACACTTTGACACCTTTTGCTTGGAGGGTTTTGTTTCACCATGACCCTAGGTCTCACTTGGCCAAGTCCGCCTTGTCGTTTTGGTGAACAAAGAACGATTTTTTGAATTATTATTTGATATATCGCCCCTTTTATGTACAAGTTTTTTTTTAGTCGTATAGGCTGAATGAATCCTCTGAAGACAAATCATCATAGATATCTTCACCGAGAAACTCGAATGAGTCCTGCATAAAATGTTAGCAATGGCATACAGTAGTAGAAAGGATACGCGTACTTCTTCAATAAATTCGTTTGATCTTTTGTTAAATTCATCATGTGTAATGGAAATATCTCTATGGATACGTCCCGCATCCTCGTGATTCAACAGAGAAGAGTTGACTGCGCCAGTGATTCTTTCAAACACCTTTTCTGGAAGATTTCGGAATATGGGAATCTTTTTGACTTCACGAGCCCACCAGTCCAAACGTTGTGGGGGGACATTAGATGTAGATAAAAGCCGCTTTTTTGGATTCAATAAGAACATGGTCAAGATTTTGCACCGACCAGGCTTTGTTTTATCTGCAAGCTCTAGAATGCCTTCCCTTGGCTGGAGGACACTAGAATACACCAAGAGACGCCCTTTTGGAATTTTCACCTGCGCCAGTTCGTGAACAGCTGCGCTCGACGTGTCATAGCCAGTCATCTGCGTATAGCTATCGTGACCAGAATGCAGTCGAGAAGGCATACTGACAGGGACATCAGAGGCCGCAATGTCATCAACACGCTGACGGAATGCTATTGAAAAGGGCGCCGCAATGTTGTCCTCGTCAAAGACTAGCATAGCAGTAGCACACACTTGTTCAGGGTGGGCACCTTCAAAACGCCACTGGCTTCCTGGATATCGAGAAGCCTTGGGTGTGAGTTCTATGCTACGTATTTGGAACACGACTTGAATGCCATTGGGAAAGGACTGCAGGGAGAAGGGGGACATTTTGCTCAAGTCATTTGCCAAAGGACGGTAGCGGCCAGGCTCGACATACTTGAGCTTTCGATGAGCCTGATACCAGTGAAGATAGTGCGAGGTGTCCTTGTACCAGTCGGGCCTCACTTCACCACTCGGAGGGGTAGGAGGACGGTATTTACAACCTTTGGGAATGAAGTAGTCCAGTTCATCATTCGTCTCTTCGAGGGGAATTCGGCGACGATCCACTTGCCACGAAATACACTTCTCCCAGAGAGGGACTGTCACATCCAGTACCTTTTCGAGAAGGGAATAAAGCTCCTTGTTCTCTGGATGGATATTATTAATGTAGCCCTCTATGGTGGCTCCATTAGCAAGAGACACATCGGTAGAGAGCCAGTGGCATTTCCAGCTCCCCTTGTAGTTTTTTGTGCATTCCCCCTTGCCTGCAAAGGAGATGCAGTCTTCCAATGGGACTTTTCCTGAAGGAAGAGCTAGTGTTCGTTCCAGTACAATTGGATACCAAGAGGGATGGACAATATTCTTGATCTTAGGGTTCAGCCAATCCCTCATATCATGCTTCTCATCCTCCAATGGAAGAGCAAGACGAGACAGTTCCGGGCAAAAAGAAGAGGCCCTATTGGATTTAATCACTGTCGCCTCCGCATCATATATAAAAACGTATCCTTCATTTTTAAACACGCTAGCCTTGTCACGCATTTCAGCAATACACTACATGTTAATAACACACTGTCCACTATTGGTATTGCCCTGAACACACGTGTATTAGCATGGCATCCGACATGAACACATCTCCTCCCGCCATTTTATCATCATTCCGCAGAGCCGCAAAGGCTCCTTTGTCAGATATATCTTCCGTCCACGACTCCTTGTCTGTGTACGCGTCAATAAACGCCATCATTCGGCGTTCTCGGAGCGTTAATCCATGGCTAAAAACACCTTTCGCCTCGGAAAATCCAGCGGCATGGGCAAAGTCAGCTTCCCATTCATAATCAGCCATTCCCATTCCAGGGAGCATAATACTGCCCACTCCGGGAACACTCTTCTTTTTGTCCTTTTTCGGTGCCATTGAATGATGCTGTGTTTGGATTCAACAGCGTAAAATTTGTTGGCATCTTGAACGGACCCACTTAGTTTTTGAAGCGCGTCGATCCAGTAGTCAACACTACTTTGAAGGCGATATACATAATAAACGTTACATACCTTAATTGAATAGAACTATGTATGGAAATAAAGACGGCTGCAGTTATTCAATCTCAGCCTTCAAGACTATCATCGATGGAGAACAAAGAAATGGCGCAAGACTTGGCAAAAATCATCAAGCGACTAAACTATTGGCCTGCAATTATAAGCAGACTGTATTTCTTGGACTCTTCTCTCTCATCTGACTTTTGTGTCTTCTCGGTCATCTGGAGAAGGCCCAAAAACACAGCAGCTTACCAAAGTGAATTTTACTTTTGTCTGCCATGGATTAAATTCTGACCACTATGCTATTAATAGACCACCATCATACCCCCAAAAGTGTCACAAATGCCAGGACACTCATGTCTGAATAAGACTGCTCTGACCATTTGCAACCTATTTTTCAAGGCAACCTAGAGATGTATTCTATTTTTGTTGAAAATCTCATGGTAGAGTCAGAATTTGGCGTTCATTCTGTAATATCACACCCGTATTCCGAGAAAAAGGAGCGCAGTATAACAATAGCATGAACACGGGACTCATCAAGTAAGAGCCAAAACAGGTTATGCAAGGAAAGTAGGCAATTTTATCCATGAGGATATAAGGTGAAAATATATAAAAGTATGCACCACTCCCTGTCCATTTGATGGCGCATCCGACCACAAACAACTCACTATTTCCCCACTCAAAGTTACAATGAAGACATTCGCTGTTATTGTTCTCTCCACCACCGTCCTTGCGGCGCCATCCCAGCCAGCATGTGAATTTGGGACATACTCTTGCACCAATAATAACCAAGGCATTGAGATTTGCAATGTCAAGAGCTCCTGGGAGCTTGTTGGCCCATGTCCCAACAGCACCGTCTGCCAAAACACAAATGTCGGCTCTATGGAGCTTCCGTTCTGTGTCAACCCCACCAAGGAAGAGAAGCGTGATACGAACCATTGGAACCGCTGCCAGACTCCAGGCCAATATGCCTGTGATGGACGAGACGCTATCAAGGTTTGTGATGTAACGAATGAGTTCAGAAAAGTCGGCGAATGCCCTGACAAGAGCCACTGCTCTTACATCTACCAAATCCCATACTGTGTGGCTGATAACTACTAACTCCTTTTTTTGTAATATGATACTTTATAAATATTTAATAATGTTATTTTCATTTGAATTACTGTGAAGAACACTAGTGTATAGCTGTGAAATGCTTTGACTTCAATTTATTTTGCGTCTGCCCAAAACCCGAAGCTCATACGACGCCAGATTGGCTCCCGGACAGAATTAATCCTCTGCAAGGCCCCAAACTGAGCTTTCTACCACGGAATATAAAACATTCCCAAGCATAACCTGTGTGTAGCTTCCATCCCAGCCGGAAATATTTGACTTTGACTTTGATTTATTTTACATCTACACAAAACCCGAAGCTCAAACGATGCCGGACTGGTTACCGGACAGAATTACCCATCTGCAAGGCCCCAAACTGAGCTTTCCACCACGAAATAAAACATTCCCAAGTATAACCTGTATGCAGCTTCCGACCCAGCCGAGTAGTTTAGACAAAAAAAAAAAAGGTTATAAGAAAGTAAAGCAATAAAACGTAATTATGCCTGGTCATTCGATCTCGTCGACCTGACCCAATGCGCATCCAGAGACTTGGCCAAGTAAGACCAGGACTTTGGGGCCAGCAGTAGCTTTTTGACGAAGCGTTCGCCAAATTTCTTCATGTTGGACACACAGCTCCATCGATGACACGGAGACTTCTCTTTACCACAGCCCTCAAACTCACAAGTGAGTGTCACAGCCGGAAATAACACGTCTAAAAAAAATAAGAAAGCGAAAACTTATAATATATTCCAGCAAAAAAACATGCATCAGAAATGGTTTCGTGGTCCAGTGGTTAAGACGTCTGCTTCACAGGCTCCGGTTTGGAATACGCAGAAGGTCCTGGGTTCGAACCCCAGCGAGATCATATTTTTGATGATCAGCCATTCTTGTGTCAGTCTCTTTCTTTTAAAAAATTTTATTTTTTGAGGACAATACATTGAGGTCGGGATGCAATTGCAAAGAAGTCAAATAAATGGGCTTTGTTTTGGTTACGATGTGTGAGGTATGTATGTCGTATAAAAATTTAGGTAAGCAAGCGCATATAGGAGAACGATCTTGAAGGCTCAAGTCTCAAGTTTTTTTTATTTTTTTTGGGGAATTATCTCTTTTTTTTCCCGTAGTTTGCCACGTTTTCCCCCCAGTTTCTTGGAGGAAAGTGCGAAGAATCTACTTGGCTGCGTCACGCTCCCGTTCCTGCCCAATTTTGCTGAAAACGACGGGAAAAAAGGGGGGAAGTCATGTCTGGAATTCTTAGCAAACGACAGCAGGCGCGAAATGAAAAGGCGTTACAAGATCTTGTGCACACGGATGGCAACAATACGTGTGCCGATTGTGCAGCCCGGAACCCAAGTATGTGGCACTCTCTGACATGACAGCTATGACTAACAGCAACCAGCATGGGCATCGTGGAGCGTAGGTGGCAGGAAACACTAAAAAAGTAATAAAGAAGACGCGTTAATGGACAACAGATTGGCATATTTTTGTGCATGCGATGTGCAGCGCTGCACCGAAAGATGGGCACGCATATATCCAAGGTGAAGTCGCTGACGATGGACAGCTGGTCCAAGGAGCAGGTGGACGTACGTAGGAGCTGAAAATGAGAGAAAAAAGAGAAAGAACTGACAACAAGAACATGCGGAAGATGGGAAATGTCCTGTCGAACAAGATGTACAATGTCAAGGATGAAGACGTCCCTTTTGACGTGCAGACCGACGAGACAAACGGCGTCATGGAGCAGTTTATCCGCGAAAAGTACATCAAAAAGGCCTTTGCTCGTCCGGACAAGGGCGCCAACGGCGCGGATCACGACAACCCCCCTCCTATCCCTCCCAAAACCCCCGGAAATGGACGGTCCTCAGCAAGTGTGGCGCCTCTGGCCAAGCAAAAGACCGAAAAGACGCTCTTTGGCCTGGACCTCCACTCTGCTTCTCCCGTGGCGACAGCCCATCCGTTCCCGACAAAAGGACCGACAAAGAACCCGTCGTCCGAAGTCTTTGGCGCGTCCATTTCGTCAGACGGCGACTCGGTCGAGACAAAGCTCCGGAAGCTCCGGGACATGGGCTTCTTTGACGAGCGCCGCAACGCAGTCGTCTTAAAGGCCAAGGACTATAATCTCCAGCGAGCCATTGACATGCTCGTCCGGATGGGCGAAGCAGGCGTCAGCAACGGCCGTCTCTCTCCACAGGTCCCCATCCGACGGGAGACCCTTTCTGTAGCCACCACCACTGCTCAATCGCCCTCACGGACAACACCATCCACAGCCCCTAGTAATCCCTTTTATGCACAGCCCCCGCGGTCTGCCAATCCGTATGCTCCATCACAAATGCCTACGGCCGACTTGACACTTGGCTTCCAGAACCTCAGTCTGAAGCCAACGCCTCAGTTGTTCCCCCATCACACCGGAAACGGCGTGTTCCTCCAGCAAACGCAGCCCCTAATACAGCAGCCGCAGGCACACTTACAGGGCGCCGTTGGGCCTATATCCATGCCCACAACACCTGTGCACGTTAGTCCTTTCAATCCCTTTTTGCAGGCGCAACGTACAGGGCTCTCCCCCCTCTCTGAGCTGCCGCAGCAGATGACGGGCCAGCCTGCTCCTCTTATGAGTACTCCTACGGGATACAATCCGTTTATGCGGCAGACGGGCCTGGTGCAGATTCCCGAACAGATACAGCCCGGCGGCTTTGGTACTGCCAATCCATTTATGCAAACACC
This sequence comes from Chrysosphaeria jannelii, assembly GCA_020002325.1. Lineage (NCBI taxonomy): Eukaryota > Fungi > Ascomycota > Sordariomycetes > Ophiostomatales > Ophiostomataceae > Chrysosphaeria > Chrysosphaeria jannelii. The sequence continues at coordinate 60,980 of JAGKRY010000041.1, read as the reverse complement.
AACCATGCAGCCTCAACAGGTGCAACAGCAGCCAATGCAATTTGTGCAGATGCAGCCCGTCAAGCCCCTGCAGCCACAACACACAAACAACCCCTTTGCCACGGCACCAGTGGCTCCACCACGGCTCTTTGATACAAAATCCATCATGGCCCTCTACGGACCGGCGACAACAGCTCAACCTAGCGCCCCTGCTCAAGAAGCCCCTAGCGTTCAGCCGTCTCAAAGCCAGCCGTCGTTGGTGCAGCCACAGCCAGTGCATGCCTTGGCACAACCCGAACCGGTGGCGCCGCTGTCTACAAATCCTTATTCAATAGCACCCCCACCGGAAACAAAGCTGCCTGCCATGAAAATAGGCGGACGTAGCCGTGACAGTATGATGGCGCGAGGAATGGAATGGTCGAATGGAAGACACAGTCCAGACGCATTTGCCAGTCTCAGTGCCCGACATTAAACTCTACATGTTGAAACTTGAAATAGATAATCGTAATGTTCTTGCTTGATAATGATCGCCTGTAAAGCTCACCATTTCGTTCATGCAGGGCTGGGTAGCATTACTACCACCTCACAAGGTCCGTTATCTCCCCTGAGCTCGTGGCACTAAGGATAGTGCTGTACTGGCCCCGTCGGCGAGCATTCCTCAACCATCAACCAACGTTTTTTTGTAAGAGGGGATAATGATGCCTTGATCATAACCTGGCCCAATTTCGACCATCAAAATAATAGGATCAAGCAATGCAAAAGGGTTTCATTCAAGACGGAACAACCCTTCCTTGAAATTATTTTCCGCTTCTAAGGCGTACTATTATTAGGCTATGTGGTCTCACAATGAAGTTTCATTCACCACATAGGAACGCTCTGGGCTTGATGAAGCGGGAAATTCAACCGAGTGTGTGCCGCTACACGACAGATCCGAGAATAATAATACATAGTTCCGGGGTGCTGGGAACCGCTCTTTATTTTGAGATACATACACCGTACAATGCTTTTTACCAAAAAAAAGGCTGACTAGCCTGCCTTCCGTTTTTCAGCCATAGCAGCAACTAGAACAAGACAAAAATCCAATAATGAAGAAATCTCGCCTATTTTGATAGTGGAGCAGGTCAACTTTGACTTTGACTTTGATTTATTTTACATTTACACAAAACCAGAGGCTCATACAATGCCGGACTGGCTACCGGACAGAAATATCCCTCTGCAAGGCCCTAAACTGAGCTTTCTACTACGAAATAAAAACATTCCCAAGTATAACTTGTATGCAGCTTCCGACCTAGCCGGGTCAACTTTGGCGCAAAAAGATACAGCCTTTATATAGCTAAGGTTCAGTTATTTTCACAACTTACTTGCTTGGTTCCGTGGCGCAATTGGTTAGCGCGTTGTGCTAATAACGCAAAGGCTGGGAGTTCGATCCTCTCCGGAACCAGTTATTTTTCTCTCTTTCGTCTTATTTTTTGGAAGCAAAACAATGTACTATGTACATGTACAGCTTACAGTGAAGCAAGGAAGACGGAAGCGCCGAGTGCCCTCTTATGGATTTATTTATTTTTTTTACGTCTTTGACTTGACTTTGATGTATTTAACGTCTACCCAAAACCCGAAGCCCATACGATACTGTAGACTACGTCCTTTAGTGCTTGTGGAGGGCGTACATTCATACTAGATTGTTCTCCTTGAGAGATGAATGGTAGAGAATACGTAGTGGAAAATCGGGTTTTTTTCTGCACCTTTCCCAGCTTTGCAACGATGATCAGCCTATGTATCATGGAATAATTACAAATATTTTTGTGTAGTGGTATAAAATGGCATAAAAAAGTTGCATGGATGATGGAACAACCAAAAAGGTTCTATTCTGCGACATCCCAGTGCCTCGGTGCTGGAGACTCATCTCAACCAAGACATGCTGTTACATCTCGCCCTCGGAAATTTGTCAAATGGAGCATAGCAATGTGCGACTTTATTTCTTTCCGTATCAAATCCTCAAAAATTTCCGCATACTATATTCATCACGTGATGCAGATAGCGAAGCGGAGGATGCAATGGTACCGCTGATTTGGTACTGGATGACCCTGCAGCCTTGCCTTTTTTCATTTCGAGCAGGGGACATGTTTGATATGAAACGATGCAACAATACCTCCTTGCGTATTTCTTTTGAGTACCCGTTGAGCAAGGGTTTCCCGTGAAAAAATGAAAAATGAAAACCCGAATGACTGGGAGATGGTACCAGCGGTACACCACGTCTGTGCGACGTACCCAGGATGTATCGAGACCACGCTACAACTACATCATCCGTGCGGATCTTGGCGTGGTTTTCCCAAGCCAGCCCAATCTGTCGGGCGCTCTCTTTTCCATCTGAATCATATTTCTGAAAGATTGAAAAAATTGAAAAAAATAAAAATAAAAAGGCTCTTGAACTTTTGACAAATTCCAAATGAGTCAAAACCTTTTGCGGGCGAATCCTTGCAGACGATTTGCCGTAGTCTGACAAGCGAGGACCAAAGCACCGGGACTAGTTGGTGAAAGGAATAAAAAAATGAAACCATTGGTGGTTGTACGACATGGGCGTCTTTCCTTTTTTTTGTCATGTTTTATGGATGAATAATACATTTTCTTCAAGTCTCTGTGTAGGGGTCAAAAAGAAGCGTCCCTAAAATGGTATGCATGATTGGGAAAGCCCCTCCAAAACCTTAAAAAAAGTGGAAAAGTGAAAAAGGCTTGCTCGAAAAGCTTAACAACCCGCTAAGTAGTTTGTGGGAGGTGAAAATCCAAGGAGAAAAAAAGGGCGGAAAGGGAACGTAAAGAGGAAAAAAGAACTTACCAAAACGACGGGTCCTGTTTTGCAAGGTCGTCACATTCATTACCAAGAAAAATAAATAAATACGTTGTACATACAATGTAAAGCTGATGGAAAGAAAAAGAAAAGGACGTGTTCTATTGCTTTCTTGCATATAAAGTATAAGAGCTCCCCGCAGAAGACCTCGTTTTTCCCTCCAACGTTTCCTCTCTAGAAGTGTCGAGGAATAGAACTGTCGAGTGAGGGAAACGAGGCTAGAAAGCACGAAAGAGAGAACGAAAGCACAAACAACGAATGAAATGTCGTCGTCAAGCTCAATGGACTCAAGAGATGATGCTGCATCGGAAGACGCATCCGATGGCGAAGCAGTGGTAGATGTGTATGTTATAGCAAAGGATGGGTATTGTGAAGAGAGAAAGAAGAGCTAATGACATGATATAAAGTGACAGCATGTCCTTAACAGAAAGTATACTGGCATATCAAAAGGAAAATGGCCGAACGTACCACGCATACCATGCAGGATGTACGTATTTTTTTACGAGTATTTTTTGCATGGCAAAGCCTAACGACAGCGTATTATTTCCCTAATGATGACCGAGAGGTGGAGAGGTTGGATACCCAGCATGATATCATACGAATTGTCATGGATGGACAGAATTACCTGGCGCCTTTTACAAAAGAAAACCCGCCGAAAAAAATATTGGATGTGGCCACAGGCACGGGTATGTGGGCTATAGAAATGGGAGACGAGTTTCCGAGTACTACGGTGATTGGCATTGATCTATCTCCGATTCAGCCAAACAGTGTGCCGCCCAATGTCAGTTTTTTTGTGGAAGACGCGACAGATGACTGGGAAGAAAAGGGCCTTGATTATGTCCACACGCGTTTCACAGTAGGCTGCTGGAAGAGCATCCGAGAAGACGTGATACAAAGGGCCTTTGACCATTTGGTGCCCGGAGGCTGGCTGGAGATGCAGGAGCTGCAAGGCCTTTTTTTTCGTGAAAATGGCGAAGCGGCCCCAGACTGTGCCTTGACACGATGGTCCAACGACTTGATGGAGGCGAGTAAGCGAACAGAGAGGCCGTTAACAGACGTAGAGAATATACGGCAGTGGATGGAAGGGGCAGGGTTTGTGGATGTACATGAAAAGATTTATAGACTGCCACTAGGTGGATGGCACGAAGACCAACGACTAAAGAGTATAGGGAACATGTGGTCATCCAATATTGAAAACGGATTGCAGGCGTTTAGTTATGCGCTGATGCACCGAGTGTTGAATAAGAGCAAGACAGAAGTCGAAGTTGACCTGATTGACGTGAGGAGAGACCTCTCCAACACGGAGATGCGCCTCTGCAATAACTTTTATGTCGTCTATGGAAGGAAACCAGAGGTATAAAGGTGGGTGGACAAACAAAAAAAAGTTGATTGGTATAACAATAAAAACAATAATGAAAAAGAGGTTCAGAATTAGCCAAACTTGCGAGACCCGGCCTGGTGCTCCTTATCTGTTTTTCGCTGGGGGCCCTTTTTTCGGCCGGGCCCAATGAGCTCCAGATGACCAGCCCTTTGGCCCAGCATGGCCTCTGTTTTGGCCGCAATGCCAGCTGAGATTTGCTTCATAACCTTGTTTGTCTTGGCAAGATTGATGGCCTTTGTGGATTTGGGCGCTTTTGTCACACGCATGCCTCGCTTTGGCGCTCCATTGAGCTCTTTGGCTGCTTTTTTGGATTTCCGCGAGTTGGACTGTGGCTTGGCCGATTTTTTTACGAGGCCTTGTGCCATTTTTTTCTCAAAAAAAGATTCTTTACGGAAAAGAAAGAAGAGAAAAGCACAGAAAAATGCAGAGAGCGAAATGCCAAGTTGATAATTTTGGCGGTGGTAGTTTCTGCCGGATCAAAATGAGAATTACATAATCTATACGATGGCGTTTGTGATGATGATGCCCCAAGGCTCAACAAAGAAATGGACGCGCCGACGGTTCTTTTGCTGAAGCAGGAGTTTCTCCAGCAGGCCGTGCGCCATTTGAGCCAGCCGATACGGCCGTCGACAACATGGCAGCGGAGAAACGACCTGCGCGGCACGGGAAACGAAAGAATCCCAGCAAAATCCGTCGACGACGCGCTTTTCCGCGTCCAGCAGCGTCTGCAGCAGCACTCGCGGCGATTCTATGCAGCGCCAGCAGTGCGACATGTGGCGGAGCAGCTGGACTCGCTGTACCAGCGAGAGCTTCCGCTGGTGGAAGAGCAAACGGCAGGAGATTACAGTAGGAGATTCGATGTATTAGAGGGTAAAGTATGCTAACGAAAGCCTCGCTGGAGACGCTCGTGGCGCTTCCCGAGACATGGGATGACGCCAAGGAGTGCGAGGAGTTCCCCGTGGAGTCGAAAAAGTATGGAGAGCTCGTGACAAGGGCCAAGGCATTGGCCGAAAAAAAGAGGGAATTGCAGGAAAAGAAGGCCCGTTTGGAGGCGATGCGTGTTTTTTTGCGAGACATATCGGCAGAGACCGTGCAGGAGAGCCTTGTGACGAGGGATGGGCCTCTGGAGAAGGAGCTGGAGAGGATGAGGCTGCTGTTATCACGTGTTGGTGGCCGAATCCACCATTTGGAGGCAAAGGAAACGGCGAATATGGCCGTCCAGGACGTGGAAGATGAGGCCAAGACAACGATTAGGGGCCTCTTGGACAGCTACTAACTATCTCACCATGCATTTGCTCATGCAGTGCATGTAAATGGTTTGCTTGGGGTAGTATGTCTTCCCATCAAGGGGAACACAACGCCCTGTGGATAGCATGATGCCTGGGAGTAGGGAGGCTTCGTTCTTTTCGTTCATGTCGGTAATGTCCTGTAGAGAGAGTTTGGGGCAGTCGTCGATAAACATGACGAGACCCATGCGGCTTTCTAGGCTCTCTTCGTCTCTGATGCCCATGCGGTGAGATGCCCTCATGGCCCGTAAGAGTGTTCGCCTTGTAATTTTTGTATTTCGGAGGCCAATCTCCTCCAGATGGCGGAATGTTGCCATTTGCCGAACAGACGCATCGGTGACGCCAGTGGAGTTGTCGAGCATAATGGACGTAATGGGTGTGCAAGAGAGGGCCTTTCCCACTTGTCTGACGGTAGCTTCCGAGAGGGGAAGCCTGCCGACATCGAGTTCCTTGAGCTTGGGCATGCTCGAGAGGATCTGCGGGAGACTCGTGCCCTTGATGCCACTGCAGTTCCGTAAGTGGAGCTGTTCCATGTGTGGGGCTCGGTGGAGAAGGGCGCTGATGCCACGGTCTGTGATGCGGTGGCAGTCGGACATGTCGAGTTTCTGTATGGATTTGGCACCAGCGGAAAACATCTCGCAGAGAGCGTCGTCGTCGATGATGCACTCGCGCATGTGGAGGCTGGTGAGACTCGTGCTTGTCTTGGCGGCCTTTCCAAAGGCCATGGCATCGCCATAGCACCCGCTTATGCGTGCATGTCGTAATCGGGATGAGGCGTTGATAATGCGGGCGACGTGGTGGAAGTGAACGAGTGGACAAAAGGTAACGTCGAGGGACTCCAAGACAGGGCAGTGCTTTTCAATGGTGTTTGCAATTTTTTCGCCCTCGAGAAATGTGTACGAGATGTTGAGAGTGGCGAGACGGGGGTTTTGCTGGAGGAGTTGTGTGATGGTGAGAATGGAAATGTCCGTGTAGGTGAGGTCGATGGATGTGAGGCGGGTGCAGTGCTCGGTTGACCATTGGAAGTCATGGTTGAGAAAGTAGCTGTAGCAGTGGAGGGAGAGAGACTCGAGGAAGGGGCCGGCATGGCGGATGAGCCGGATGAGGTATGGATAGTCGATGTGGCCCAGCTCGGAGGTGTTGATATCCCGTACGAGACAACTGCTCTTTGCCAGGGCAAGGATTTCACGGCTGGTGGGAGCTATCCTGAAGAGAACATCAGGACGGAGGTACTGTAGAATGTGGCATTTGATCTCTCTGGGAAGATGCTGCCAGGCCATTTTGGCTTTTGTTGGTTTATTTTTCAAAGTTACATTTTTTTTGTGGGAGAATAATTATTATAAAGGCACCTACGTCCATCTTATGGTGGTAGCCGCTTCTTATTGGGGTGAACTGCCATCATATCATCGTCGTCATCTCTCACCCATAAGCCCTTCGGTGATTATCTAAGCAAAAATACTCACGAAGGCGGTGATGAAATAGTAGTGGGGCATCGTCGATAAGATAAAAAAAAGTTGAGACGATCCAAAAAAAAAAGTGACATTGAAGCATCTTTAGAATCTCTTCCAAAAAAAAAAAAATGGCGGAGATTTCGCTGGAAGAACGGTTTGCCAAGATCCGTTCTCCCAATCTGGAGAGCCAGAAAAAGGTAGATTTTTTTTTGAAAAAAATAGGAAAAAAAGACTAAAAAAGTAGACGGCTGTGATTTTGTCGACGGTGGAGTCGACGCTGAAGGAGCAAAACGAGGATGCCTCGCCATCGGCATATTTTGGGGCCTTGCTGGCCCTCATGGGCACGGCCATGGAGCAAAATAATGTTCCGTTGGTGACGTCGGTGGTGTATTTGCTGGATATTGTGACGCCGTATACGCCTACGGGCCTGCTTCGGAGCAAGTTTACTTTTATGATGGGCACGCTTGCTCCGATCCTCATGTCCGAGGCAGAGGCGCCTCTGTTGCGGTCGAGTATCGGGTGTCTGGAGTCGCTGCTCAAGGCCCAGAACGCGGCGGCTTGGGATCTGCCGGCCACACAAATGACGCCAAGACGAGCCATGGCAGGACTCCTTGCCCTGGCCGTGGATGGCCGTCCCAAGGTGCGCAAACGGTCCCTCGAGGCCCTTCGGAACGTCCTGGACACCATACCGGCAGGGCCTACGCTGGACCACCCTGCTAGCGATGTCTGTGCCGAGACGGCCCTTGCCAGTCTCGTGGACGCCTCCAAGCTCAAGAAGAACGAGGACTCGGATGCCCCCATCTTCCACACGCTGCAGCTCATCCGAGCCATTGGCGGTGCGGGGACGGGGTGGCCGGCGAAGCAGATTGAGAGCCTCTGCGAGGTGCTCCTCGGCATAGCACGGACAGGCAACGAGCGTATGTCGGTGGCCGTGCTGGAGGCCATTGAGATGGTCCTCCAGGGCCTCACAAGCAGCGTCTCGTCGTCGAAGCTCGACCATTTCCTGCAAATGATTGGCGAGCTGCGGCCACAGCCCAACGACACGCTCTTGCTGGCCCCGTGGATGGCCATCCTCTCGCGCGGCTACGACGTGGCGGCACAGGTGGAGCCGGAGGAAACATTTGCCAAGCTGCCACAGCTCTTCGACATGGTGACCATCTACCTCCTGTCCGATGCCGAAAGCGTGCGCGTGTCGGCAGCTGAGTGCCTTGTCTCGTTCCTCGTCAACTGCGTGCCGCAGCAGGCCATCATGACGCCGTCCGTCTACGACACCAAGGTCCTGGAGAAGCTGGCGGTCATGAGCCACGCCCTGCTGGGCGTGCGGTTCCAGGTGGCCATGGACGAGGTCTACGGCGTGCTGACGGCCCTGTTTGATGCGTTCCGGTGGCAGGCACAGCCGCATTTGGCCAAGATTGTCGAGACGCTGGGCGCCATGCGCGGCAACGACTCGTTTGTGGATAAAAAACGCGCCGACACCGTCCTTGGCCATGCCGTGCGCGCCATGGGCCCTTCGGCCATCATGGCCCTCCTGCCCCTCAACCTCCTCCAGCCAACCGCCACCGAGCCAGGTCGGGCCTGGCTGCTACCCCTCTTCCGAGACTTTACCACCAACACACACCTCGCCGACTTCCGCAAGGAACTCGTACCTCTCAGCAATGCCATTTTCCAGCGGGTCCTCGACAGCCCCGAGCAGACCACCGAGACCAAGATTTTCGAGACGGTCGTCCAGCAGATTTGGGCCATCTTCCCAGGCTACTGCGACCTGCCCCTCGACGTCACGACGGCCTTTGACGACGCGTTTGGCGAACTGCTGGCCAATATTCTCTACCAGCACGTCTTCCTTCGCCTCGACATTTGCCGGGCCCTGAAGACGCTCATTGAGACGAACGAGGCCATCCTGGAGGACCAAGAAGGCGAAGAGAATCTCTTTGTGCAGTGTCGTGTGAGCCGTGCCCAAGCCCAGGCCCATCTTGACCATTTGGGATCGGTGGCTAGCAAATACCTCGCCGTCCTCTTCAACGTTTACGCCCAGACACTCCCCCAGTCCCGTGGCCCCATCCTCCAGACCATCAATGCCTTTTTGGGCGTCGCACCCGCGTCCGACGTGGAGCAGTCCTTTGTCCAAGTCTGCACCCTCCTTGGCACAGCCCTCGACAGCGAGGATGAAAAGGACGATGACCAGTCGACGGCACACACACTGATGGACCTCGTGATTGCCATGGCCGTGCACCTGCCCCGCGATAGCTACACGGCCCTGTTTGCCATCTGCCAAAAGGCCGTCCGCAAGAGCAACGACCCCCAGCTGCAAAAAAAGGCCTACAAGATGATTCCGCGGCTCGCCGAGACCCCCGCTGGCCGCGCCGCCCTGGCCGAACGCAACGACGAGCTGCGGACGCTGCTGCTCAGCAGCGCCGAGTTTGTCTCCGCCCCGGCCCGGCGGGAACGGCTCGCAGCCCTAGGGGCTCTGCTGCCTCTGCTGCCGGACACGGCGCTGCATTTCATACCGTCGATTCTCTCGGAGGTGGTGATTTGCTGCAAGGAGCACAATGAGCGGGCCCGGACGTCGGCGTACGACCTGCTGGTCGTCATGGGCCGGCGAATGCACGAGGCCAAGGGGGCGGTCATCGACAATGCCCTGGTGCCGGGTATGCCTGCGGACACGCCGAGCGCGACGGCGACGATGGAGGAGTTTTTCACCATGGTTAGCGCTGGTCTTGCCGGGTCGACGGCACACATGGTATCGGCGTCGATCACGGCCATTTCGCGGATCCTGTACGAGTTTTACACGCTTCTGGAGACGGCGGCGCTGGCGGATCTTGTGCAGACGGTCGACCTGTTCCTAACGTCCAACAACCGCGAGATTGTCAATTCCGTGCTGGGGTTTGTCAAGGTGGTGCTGATTTCACTCCCCGTGGACATGGTGCGCGAGAGGCTGCCGACGCTGATCCCGCACATTATGGGGCTCGGACACGAGCACAAGGGCCACTTCCGGGCCAAGGTCAAGCACATTCTCGAGCGCATGGTGCGGCGGTTTGGTCATGAGATTGTGATGAAGCACTGCCCCGAGGCGGACCGGAAGCTCATTACGAACATCCGCAAGACCAAGGAGCGCAACAAGCGCAAGAAGAAGGAGGCGGGCGAGGCGGGCGAGGCTGTCAGTGACGAGGAGGAGGACGAGCGGGACGGCATGGATGGCTACGAGGCGGCCCTCTACAGCAGCGACTCAGAGGCCGAGGGGATGACGCGGACGCGCAGAAAGAAGGGCGAGGCGTACATTATTGAGCAGGACGGCGAGCCCCTGGACCTGTTGGGACGCAATGCCATGGCCAGCATTTCCAGCACAAAGCCGGCGGCCAAGAAAAAGCCAGCGGCTGCGAAGCCCTCGAAGCGCAACGAGGACGGCAAGCTCGTCTTTGGCGAGAGCGACAACGAGGATGGCATGGATGTGGATGCAGATGCAGACGAGGGTGGTGGTGTGAATGCGTACATTTCGGCCGTGTCAGGACGGGATGTGGCGCGGCGCGGACGGGGTGGCAAGCTCAAGTTCTCCAACAAGCGGGGACCGGCAGAGGCCGACGACGACGACGACGAGCCAGAGACACCGAGGACGTCTGCACGCGGCCGGGGTGGGCGAGGCGGGCGAGGGGGTGGTGGCAGGGGCCATGGACGGTCAGAGAGCGGGCTGAATGGACGGCGCGGGCTGGGGGAGAGCAAGCAGAGGGGTGGGCGTGTGCAGAAGCCAGCCGCACGACGCCGGTAGTTGTTCTCTTTCTCTTTTCACTTTTTTTTCTCTACAAATGGAATTCTTTGCTACCAAAAAAAATACAGACATCAAGCAAAGTCGTCGACTTCGTCGTGGGCATCGTCGACCATGTGCTCGGGCACCGCCGAGAACTTCTTGCGTGCCTCCGCCAGCAAAAACGACTGGAGCTCGTTGAAATAGGCCTTTCTCTTGGCCACAACGCCGTCAAACATGGCCTTGTCGTCCTTTTGCAGGGCCTCGACAAAGTCGGCTATGGCACTGCCGACGGGGTGGTTCTGGAAGCCCATGTTGAGCCGCCGTGCCTCGTCCAGAACACGCACCATCAGGACATTGCCCTCGGTCGCCATGGCGCAGAAACACGCCATGTAGATGCGGTCGTTGTTGGAGCCCGAAAGCGCCCTCCGGTTGATCTTGGCCGACGCCATGTACATCTCCGAAGCCTCCCGCGCCTTGCCAACCAGGGCACTTATGTCCGCAGCCTTGAGCATCGACGCCGCAGCCAATGCCGGCGAATCCGACTCGTTGAGCGCGCTGCTCTCGCGGTAGGCCGCCACGGCACCGTCCGCGTCGTTCAGGTCCTTCTTGATGTCACCAATCGTGTCGTAGAGCCCGGCAACGCGCCGCGCAGAGTCGGGCAAGGGCGTGTACAGGGCAATGGCTCTTTGGGCACACAGAATGGCCCTGTCCGGGTCCACCAGCCGGTATGCCTTCATCGCCTTCATCGTCAGATGCGCCACACTCGCCTCCTCGCCCTTGAGGTGCTCCTGCGTCACCTGCGCCGCCTTTTCAAACATCCGCCCGGCATCTGTCGGCCGTTTTCCCACTTGATATGCGTTCGCTGCGCTCTCGTACGACGCCACTGCGCTCTCGTAGTGGTCCTTCTTGGGTCCCCAGAAGAACGAGAATGCCTTGGACGCCGCCTGGAGGCTCTCGTCGCCGGCTTTCTCCGATTCGGCCATGGCGCTGCTGTGTCGAAGCTGTCATCACATGATGCCCAGCCAAGGCAGCTTGCTGAGTAATCTCTACGTACCGCTGGTGTATCGCCGGCCAGTCGCAAGTATAGGTACCTACCTAGGTACCCCTGACGGTCAAGTAGCCGGCCCTGTACCACTGAGGGTACCATTGAAAGAACACAAGAACAGAGCAAAAGAGCAAAATGCCCCCCAGAGACCTCCTCTGCTCGCCGTCATGGTCCGTCGCTGCCCTCCTCCGGCCCCCTGCCACCCCCGCCCCCTCCATCTCTCCCCAGGCCCTGCGCCACCTCCTCCGCATCGCCGCCCTCCCAGAACCGCCCTCGGCCACGGTGGAGGCCCAAATGCTCAGCACCCTCTACGCACAGCTCCGATTTGTACGTGCCATCCAGGCCGTGGACACCTCCGGCCTAAAGCCCCTCCCGTCGATCCGCGACGAGTCCTCCATCGGCCGCAAACACCAATCCATCGGCCTCGCTGACGTCCAGCACGCCCTCGCCCAAGAATCCCCCTTTGGCCACCTCCAACGGCCCCGGCGCCAGAAAAGCGGGGCTCCGGCCAACGCCGCCCACTTTGACGTCCTCGCTGCCGCGTCCCGGACAGCCGGGCCCTACATTGCAGTCAATGCCCCTCCAAAAAAGCAGCAATAAAAAAATACATCATCTACAAACGCCTGCCCATGACCCCCCCCTCAGTGCACCACGCTCGCCGTCGCATACTGCTCAAGCCGCTTCGGCCCCTTCTTTCCCTTGGCCTTGGCCACCCCCGGCTTCTCCTGGACACCCTCCTCCACCTTGAGCTTCTCCTCCGCCTTGAGCACCTCGGCCATGTCCAGATCCTCCCACGCTACGTCCTTGAGAATCCGCGACACCAGGCTCGGGTACCGCAAATGGCTGCTCACCGGCTTCGTCGCATCCACATTCTCCACCCCATACACCTGGATCCGCTGCAGCCCCGCCACGCCAAACTGCACACACCCCGTCCGGTACAGGAACCCCAGAATCAGGTCGTTTTCTGAAAACACGTTAATCACTCGTCCCGTGACGGCACTGCGGAGCGACGTCCACACACACTGCGACGACGGCGCCGGCGCCCCCATCATAACAACATTCTCCACCAGCCCAAAGGCCCGCCGCTCCGAAAGACTCATCAGACACGTGTAGATCACGCGTGCCCCCAGTCCGTAGCCCAGCAGGGATAGGCCCCGCTCGCCATGGGCTTTATTTATAATGGCGTCTGCCAGTGCAATCCCTACCTTGTCGGCCCTTACCATGCCGACATTCCACGGATTGTCGATAATCTTGCTAATCTTCAGCAGCCCATACGGCCACGAAAACGTCCGCAGGCTCGTCATCACTGCATGTGAGCACCCGTCCTCCAAAACAATCATAAAAACGTACGGCTCTCGTGATTGAACGTCTTCTTGGCCTCCCTCCACGCCATGCTGCTCACCACCGTGTCCAGCGACGACCCGAGCTTTGCCAACGTCTCCTCCTCCCACCGTAACGAGTACGACTCGCTCCTGTCCCCCAGAACCCTCCACGGGCCCACACACCCCCCCTCGGGCTGTGTCCACCCGTTAATGCCAATAGAAAGACGCAGCCGCCGGTCGTCTGGGTGCACAGCCCCGTTTTCCAGTGTGTGGTGCTTGCCGGCCCCGTGCAAGGGTATCAGGGCCACGTCCTGGATGTCCTTGGTGTACATGTCCAGCGTCTTGGGAAGAGATGCCCGCGGCCCGCACATGCCGAAGAAAATGCACGTTGCCAGCCCTCCGTCGGCCTGTGTGCCGATATTCCCCACCACAGACGCTGCCGTCTGCTTGCCAAGGCCAGGCCCGCCCTGCAAACAGCCAATGTTGGCAATGTCCAATGGCGAGGCAAGGCTCTGCGGCCCATTGGCAACAACACGGCGCCGGTCCCGCTTGCCGTCCTCGTTCTTCTTCAAGACGCCCTCTTCGTGATACACATTCGTAGCAGCGTGAGAGAGCGCCAGAGACACACGGGCCTCTTCGTCGGCCACAAACCGGATCGGGAGACGAAAGTGGGACGCCAGACGCACAATCAGCGTCCGGGAATACGCCGTGTACGACTCCAGCGACACAAGAAGCAGCAGCATCGTGTGGATGAGCAACTGGCGCTTCTCGGTCACCAGCTGTGCGATGGGGACGCTGTGGACTGTCCTGTTAGGCATTGCCAAGCACAAGTAAAAACCCACCGTTCGTCTGTCCCCGGCTCGTCTGCGCCTGGCGGCCCCTTCCGTTTGGTCTCCCAGACTGCTTATGTCCGTATTTTCCGTACGTCGGGGGGGGCCGCTCTCGCACAACAATCTCGTGGAGCCGCTTCGTCACCGCCGTCTGCCACTTTTGGAACACAGCTAGTGCTTCTTTTTTCAGCTCGCTCTGCATGCCCGTTGCAGAGCTGCCACTGCTCAGGTAGCTCGCCAATGGCGGTGCGGGCTGCTCGAAGATCTGGCAGATCTGGTCCTGCATGTCACTTATTAGGTTCTCCACCAGATAAACCAGCTCGTCACGCTGTGACAGGGTCAAAATCGACGACAAATCCACTTCCCGGCGGGATCCGTTTGACGACCGGCCGCCGCCACGCTGTGTCTGCCGGGGTGCCATCTTTTCGCTCGACGGGGACGACGACGACGATAACGGGCTTGTTGATGGTGGCGATGGTGTTCGCTGGGAAGAAGGGGGGGTGGACATCGGGCCGTATTTCTGGCAGGTGCCAAACAAACAAGCAAACAAACAAACAGGTAAACAAACCAAGTGCGGAAGGTGCGGTGAAGACGATCGTCTGTTTCGAGGCCCTTTTTCTTATGAAAGGAGATGCGTCTTTTTTGCTTGTAGCGAACAGAGTCTATCTGATGATGAAAAATAAAAAAATACTGAAGCTTGGCTTATATATAAAATGAAAGCCGACGCAAGGCTTCCTATCAAGACAACCTGCCACGGCTGTTGACGAAAGGCTACAAGCACTCTGACGAAATTAAATGGCTGTGAGAGGTATAAATAGCATTCAATAAATAAAAAAACGAGCTCTTCTTTACTTTGTTAGCGAAGCGACAGGAGGACATAAAGGTGAGCAGAGATCCCGTTCTTTTTCAACTGCCACAGCAAAAAAAAACAAAGAGTGATCAATAAATGGGCATCGTGGAGATCAAGTTCATCGCACAGAGAAATACGAATACAGCGTCACACAAGCTTTGCGGTGGGAATAAAAAACAAGGCCCTGTGCATATCACAAAAAAAGAGACTGTTGTTCTATGCAAGAGCTTATAGGAAGCGTTTCCGGGGCCTGAAATCAAACAACGGCAAACGTTCTGTGCTTTGTATTTTTTTGCAATTTTTGTTGGCCTTATAAGGGCTGTTCTATGGAAACGGGTATCCTTTGCTTCAGTGTAAGATCGATGAAAAAGCCGTGGCTCAAGTAGGGGCGTTTTGGTAATGTTATTTTTGGTCTGTTTTTTTTTTTGCTGCAAAAACGCCCATTCCATTTCATGATGCGTTTACGATGAAACATTCACTTTTTCTTTTAACCTTGCATTATTTTTTTGGATCTTTTTTTGACCTGTTGTAGAAATTTCTTTTTCTCTTGCTCTCCCTCTTCAAAAAGACAGAAGGATAAAACTGGCCATCACACGCTACACGACATGGTGAGAGGATGCAGGACGGCTGGGCAATGTAAGATGCGTGATTCACTGTGACTGAAGAATACATGCAGTTTTCCATGAGCATTTTCTTCAACCTAATCATTTTGACTTGTTAACACGAACAAAGAAGACTTTTCCATCATGTAAAAATAAAATAAAAATATAGACTGAAAAGGTCGTGTTCATGGAAGAAAAAATGTAAAAAAATAGTCGTTTTGCAAAGCCGTCCCCGCCTTTTGCAACTTTCTTTTTTCCTGAAACCCACTAAAAATGCAGATCATGCGTTTTTGGCAGGCCACTCTTTCGACGTCATTAAACGTTCTTCGCCATGACACTTTCGTTGGGCTTTGACAGCTTCCTTTACAGATATGTGTCACTTTTTTCTTCAAAATTGTTGAAGTTACACCCGTTTGTGAGAAACATGTATTTACGCCGAGCTCGCGTCTAGGGCACAGTCAATTTGTCAACGCCTTGACCGGGTTCTGTTTCTTATTTTGGTAGTACTCGCTTCAGGCATCATCCGTCTATTTCAGCTATTGCTACACATTTCCACTTCTTCTTAAAAATCCCATTCTTTAGAGAAGAAAATTTTTAAAGGGCCGTATGTCTCGAGAGTCGGTATCAAAGGTGTCAAACTGGCATGGGAACAAAAGTTATAAGTGTGGCATCAAGAGTCCCTCACGTAGATGAACCACAAATTCTTGTGACCATGCTCTCCCATCGAAATCCATAGAAATTCAAGGTAGGGATCCATGGGGATTCAGAAAGAGCCATTCAGTGAGACCGGACAATCACCCGTAGATATGACTACAGTGTGTCTCTCCACATCGCATTACCTGGAAACGGAAACATCTGGCAAGCGACTACGTACCTTGGTACGGAGGTGTAGAGGTAATAGACGACGGAAAGAGCCATAGTCTTTCCATGGATTTTTCTAGTATATAAAGGAGATCCAGATGTGTGAGTGTTTGGAATTCATCTCCATGTACTTTTGAGCTTGACACGGAAACTTTATGAGAATTAGGTAGGCAGTATTGCTCAAAAACTAAAGGCAGTGCCGCGTCCTTCCATTATGATGAAAAAAGTAATCTTGAACAGACGAAATGAGACCTCTTTAGATAGAATGAAAGTGTGCAATGCAATCAAAGTTGAAGCTTTACGAACTAGGGTTCACCTTTACTAAAAAATCACAAGCAAACAATGACGTCATCCGTCTTATCAATCTTTTTTTCTCGTTTTTTTGGCTTTTTCAGTTGACATCCGTTGACGATTACAAGCTGCTGCGATCATTTACTTGTAGCCTCGGCCCTTCCTTATCATCAAGAATGTAAGTAGTACCCAAATACATTTTATAATACCTCGTCATCTTTACCATCTTATCCACCATCACATTTACTCCTCCTATACATGCCTCCCAATCTCTCTCTGCCCTTTTCCTATAGGCCTTCTGCTCCTACATCCTATAGTATCATTACCCTTATTTCTACTCTTTTATTCTATCATGGGATTTCAACATTTTTCAAAGATGCTTGGCAGGCTTTGTGATCTTAAACTCACAGCCTTTGCGAAAAAGTCTGATGATCAAGCGCACAGTGCCTACTCTTCTAGTGATGACCTTGATGATTGTACTAACATTCTTGAAGAATATGCCTCCCTTTTGAGAAGAACGGAAATGGTGAATCATTTTAGAAAACCAGGAAAGCCATCTTGCAAAGAGCCTCGTCTTACCACCACAAAAAAATGCCATAGTACTTGCATTGTTTGTTCCTCCCCAGTCAGCTGGGAGCCCGACACTGATCGTTTTTGCTGCCCATTCTGTCGAAGCATCAACAATACTCAACCTGTACATACCACGGTCGAGCTCCCGCGATCAAATCCACCTACTTTTGCCAAAGCCTCCACGTCTGAGCTATGCGACACTATTCGAATTGCTCTTCAAGAGTGCATTCGTGACATTGTGTTGGGAGAGAAAGGGGACACGCAAAGTTTATGCAAACCTGTACAAGATGTCATTCGAAAGGTTCTCATGGACGGCAACTTTATGGCAGACTCCTTTACCCTCCCAGGGGAACTCTCGGCCATCAAGCACACATATAAAAAGGAACATCGTCGTGGCATTTCCGACTCGAGGCGCATTCTGCCTGCACACCCGGCCATTGCCAGTACCTTGCTTCCTCGCAAAGAATTAAATGGCCAGCCCACTGTGGTGAAACAGTGCTCTCGCGAAACGACGCCTATTTGTGTGTATTGGGCAGATGTCGATGCATGGTTTCATCTTGTTGCGAATCCGGCCTCGATATGGATTGATGTCTATGGAGACATGGTGCAAAATGGTGAAATGGGCATACAGCCAGATGGCGTTCTGGATCGTATCGAGGCCTCTGTGCTATCCATACAAGCAGCTATCCGCGACACTACACGTCGCCTTATTGACCGCATAGTACGCAGTCCTAGTGACCTTTTTGGGAGTAGCTCGGGCTTCCGATACCTACTCATTATCCTAGGAAGCCCATTGTTTGACTTTAATAAAGACTTTCGTGGATACCATCTCACCGCAACGCCTAGCTGTCCACGCCTTGGCGACTTGTACAACCCCCTCGTTCGGCGCATTGTTGGCCTGTTGGCGAACACATCGGATGCATGGCAAGTGGAAATGGTGGCTTGTCTGTGCAAGATGAACAAGGATCGCTTTGAGCGGATCAAGGACGTTGTACAGTCTTTCCTTGCCTTTCGTATTGGGCGATTTTACACAAAGGTGGAAGAGGGGCGCAATCCTGTTCCCCGTGTTCCACGGCCCCCTGTTAATGTCTTGTCGCACACTGTCCCAGATGTGCCAGCCCACTCGACGCGCAGGGAATTTATCACGGCTCTTCGGCAGGCTTCTGGCTACAGAAGGGTCCCGGACAAGGTGAAGAATAGACTGTTGTATGCGGATGATTGGCAAATCCGGGCTGCCGTTCGGGCCCTGGCCCTCTTTTATGTGGCCAATGGACAGCCCTCGGAAAAGACAGAAATGGGGGAGCCCCGTGTGGGCAAGACGATGTTGCCAAAGAGCGACTTTTACGTGTCTGCACTCGACAGTATAGACCTTTGTCCCGACTTTGCGTCGTGGGAAAAGAAGCAAACGTTTTTTTCATTTTTCCAGTACCCCTTTATGCTGAGCATTGGGGCCAAACTGAAGGTGATGGAGCATGAGGCCCGGCAGCAGATGGAAGAAGTGGCACGGAACACGTATTTTGAGTCTTTGGGGTCGCGGGATACGTTTTCGACACAGCTGGCGCTGCATGTGACACGGGACTGTCTTGTAGAAGACAGTTTGGCAGGTCTTGGATCGGCGCTTTCGGGCGTTGATGACATTAAAAAGCAGCTCAAGATTTCGTTTATTGGCGAAGAGGGCATTGATATTGGTGGGCCGAGGAAGGAATGGTTCCTTCTCCTCGCACGCAACCTCTTTTCAGCGGACAATGGCATGTTTTTGTATGATGATGTGTCACGGTGCTGTTACCCCAACCCTTGTACGCTTGAGTCGGCCGAGCAGTATTTTTTGGTGGGTGTTGTGCTGGGATTGGCCGTGTATAATTCGACCATTTTGGATGTTGAGCTGCCGTCCTTTGTGTACCGCAAGCTGCTTTCGCCGCCTGATACGAGAATGAAGTTTACACTGGCTGATTTGGAAGAATATCGGCCGGTGGTGGCCAGGGGTCTCCGGCAGCTGCTCGACTATGACGGCGAGGTGGAAGATGTTTTTGGCCTCGGCTTTACGATTACTGTGGACAGGTATGGGGAGGTGGTAGAGGTGCCGTTATGCCGCAACGGTGCGTCTCGGGTGGTGACGGGTGCAAACCGACAAGAGTATGTGGATTTGTACGTCCAATATGTACTGGAGGCGTCTGTAGAGACGGCGTTGGAGGCATTACACCGGGGGTTTTACCATGTGTGTGGTGGCAATAGTCTTTGCATTTTTGAGGCAGAGGAAATGGAGTTGATTATCCGGGGTGCAAAGGAGGCGATTGATGTGTCTTCTTTGCGGAGTGCTACGGTGTATGAAAATTGGCCGGTGAAGACGCCGGAACGACATCCAGTGGTACAGTGGTTTTGGGAGTTGTTTGAAGAGGCGTCGGCCGAGGACCAACGGAAGCTTCTCATGTTTGTTACGGGAAGCGACAGGATCCCGGCGACGGGCTTGGCCTCCATGACGTTTCGCATTATGTGTGCGGGAAAGGACCCGTCACGGTATCCGTCTGCGGGAACATGTTTTAATCTGGTGCGATTGCAGCTTTATGCGACAAAGGAGCAACTGCGGACGAAGCTGTGGGATGCTGTGAAGGAGAGCGAAGGGTTTTCACTGAGCTGAAGCAATAAAACACTCTACTTTGACGTCGACGTCGTTTTTCAGGGTTTTCAGTATTATTTTTGCTTCGCGCCAAAAAATGCAGCCTTTATATAGCCACAGTCTTGAAAATATTCAACGCAGTGTAATACGGTTCCGTGGCGCAATTGGTTAGCGCGTTGTGCTAATAACGCAAAGGCTGGGAGTTCGATCCTCTCCGGAACCATTTTTTTGTCATTTACGTAATGTGAGAGATATCGAAGAACATGCGACGGTTCGATTCTGCGGGGAGCGTTGGTTTTTAGGTTTTGGGTTGGGAGGTACCATTTTAGTGGTTGTGTTAGTGCGATGCTGCAGCGGCAGCGGTGTAACGCGTTCCGTGCATTGGGGCTGCAGTTCGCCTGAATAATTGGAGACAAACATGTGTCGGACAGGGGTTGATTGAAATGAAGAGATGAATCAATGGATGTGTACGGTTTACGGTTTAGGTTTCTGATTGATGTGACGGCAATGCTTCATGTCTAATGAGGAGAGTTTTTCGATGGAGACGAGGGTTTTTGACTTTGATTTGAATTTTGGAGTTGATTAGCGCGAATTTGGGGGAGGAATAGGGGCCTAGTGCAGGGTGGCGAGACGGTTTGATTGGCGGAGGGAGCGCTGCTAGTGAATGCGAACGAGTTGCACATACAAAAAAAAGAAGGAAAGAATTTAAAAAAGAAAAAAAAGAAAAACAAGCGTTGGACGCAGCCAGAGCCTGGGGACAGACGCAGACATTGCGAGCGGGCGACGCGAAGCGAGACGCAACAAGACGACGAGAACAGCGACGCACGGGGCAGCGAAGATGACAGAGTCGGTGTCGCGGCCGTTGGCCGATTATTTCTGGATTGCGGGCGTGGAGTCGGTGAGCTACAGCGACGCGGCGGCGTCGATTGTGCCGGTGGATGCGACGATTGACGAGGCGGAGGAGGCGGAGCCGGCGCTGCAGCGGCAGGGGACGGTGCGGCAAGCGGAGGGACGGGAGCAGCGGCTGGAGCAGCGGCTGTCGCTGGCGACGGACGACACGCGCAGCAACCGCAGCAGCGCGACGATCCGCGCGCAGCCGGACGGCGTGTTTGGCGACTCGGACTTTGAGCAGATGCTGCGCAAATTCGCGGCGGAGCGCGAGAGCTTCCTGGAGGACCTGACGTTCAGTGCGGGCGCCAAGATCCAGACACGGCCGCCGATGGTGGCGCCGCGCACCGAGACAGACGAGAGCCGCGGGCCGCTGCGCAGCCTCGGCGGCAGCATCCGGCGGCGGCTGAGCTTCCGGGACATGGCGCGCAAGCCGTACACGCGAGCATGTGAGTAGTAAACGACACCGGACGCCCGGCGTACGAAGACAGCGGCTAACGCCAGCAGCGTCGCTCCGCGTCAAGCGCATGAGCAACTACAACTCGGTCATGCCGCCGCCAGAGCCGCTCAACTCGGACCCGGACATGCACCCGCTCAAGCGGCGCTTCGAGCCCGTCCTGCTGGACCGCTACCCGCCGCGCAGCCAGGACGACTCGGCGCGGCGAGGTAAGTTCCCCGACTTTGTGCCCATGTTTGCCTTCCCCAACGACATCCAAATCGTCTCGTCCGACGACCGGCCGCGCACCACGTGGCACGGCTTCACCATGACGGCGGCCGACAACGCCAAGGTCTACGGCATCTGCCTGACCGTGTGGACGGCGCTGCCCGTCAGCACCGCCGAGGACGTCGAGCTGCGCTGCGAGCGCTGGCGCCAGCGCCACATGTCCGACGAGGAGCGCGAGCTGGCGGCCAGTCTGGGCATGCGTCTGGCGTCCGAGCGCGCCAAGCTGTCGCAGCTGCTGGCGCGGCTGCCGACCGTGGCGGCCGACTCGCCGGAGCGCGACGGCCTCAACGACCAGATCAGCGCCGTCGAGGAAAAAATTGCCCTCATGGCCGAGATGCTGCGGCCGCTGCGCCACGGCGCGGCGGCCAAGATCGACGGCCTCACGCTGGGCGAAACGGGCCTGTGGGTGCCGCGGGCCTACGGCCTGCTCGGCCGCGACCCGGCACGCATGTCCTTCTGGAAAGAATGGCTGCGCGCCGTCGTCGTGCCCATGAACGACGGCGCGGTGCTGCGCGTGCCCCCCAGCAGCCCGTCCACCGGTCGCTGGCAGCCCCTCGAGCACTACGTCGTCAACCTCTGCACCGAGGCCGTCAGTCCCCTGGCCAGCAAGACCCAGGTCGAGGTGGGCGTCCGCGAGCTGCGTCTCTTTGCCCGCAACGAGGCGGCCAACGACCTGCCTGGCTCCGCCACGGTCGATCTCTTTGCCCTCTTCCGGTGTCTCTCCATCGAGAACGTCGTCGCCCTCTTCGAGTACGCCCTCGCAGAGTCGCGCATCATCTTCCTTTCGTCCCACCCCGCCATGCTCCACCTCGCCTGCCATGCCCTCGCCAGCCTCCTCTACCCGTTCCGCTGGGCCAGCATCTTCATCCCCCTCCTCCCCGCACGGCTCCTCTCCGTCCTCGACGCCCCCTGCCCCTACATTGTCGGCATCGAGCGTCGCTACGAGAACGTCCTGCTGCCCGAGGACGACTACATCCTCGTCGACCTCGACCACGACGTCATCGACGCCGCCCCCCAGGCCGCCCCGCTGCCGCCCCTCCCCCGCCAGACGCGCCGCAAGCTGGTCTCCCTGCTGCAGATTGCCGCCCCCCACCGCCTGCGCTACGGCGTCTCCCCCGGCCCCCCTCCCTATGCCATTGAGGCCTTCCCCTACGATGCCTTCAGCGTCGAGTCCGAGTCCCTCATCAACCACGTGCCGCCCCCGTCGCCCCTCGGCAAATGGGTCACCCAGAACTCGGCCAGCTACGGCGAGCACGCCGCCCATCTGCGCACCCCCGTCTTCAATGCCTTTTCCCGCGGCGCTGCCCGTCCAGCCACCCGCACCAGCCCCGGCTCCAGCCGGGCCAGCCCCCCCTCGTCCCTGTCCCCCGTGTCGCGCACAGACTCGGGCTTTGCCCACACCCTCCGCGAGAAGCGTTCCGGCCACTTTGACGAGAAGACGCGCCGCAGCAGCAGCTTTGGCGTCGCCGACCGCGCCCGCATCCTGCCGGACCGCGGGCCTGTCCACCGGCCCTCGCAGCAGCTCCTCTCGGGCCACGCCCACTCCCAGAGCATGTCCGACTCGCAGTCGTCCTACGGCGGCTATGCCCCGTCCACCTACGCCGCCTCCACCATTGCCGCCTCCACCATCATGCCCAACATGGTCGTGCAGCCCGTCCACAACACGGACTCCACCATGTGGGTCGAGGGCCACTGCTTCACGTGGGCCGACGATGCCGGGCTCTGCACCATCTGCGAGGAGCGCGACGACGACGGCCTGTACCGCTGTGCTGCCTGCAGCACGCACGCCCATGCGCGCTGTCTCGGCGTGGCCTCGCTCGTCTGCCCCGAGGCCTTTTCGGCCGACAAGGTGCGCGCCGCCTTTGTGCGCTGCATGGCCAGTCTCCTCTACACCTACCGCAAGCACCTCGGCCGTCCCAACAAGGAGCAAAAGGCCGCCGGCCAGCTGTTTGCCTTTGACGGCAACGCCTTTGTCAAAAGCCTGCCCCATGACCAGCAGGAGTATGTCAATGCCTTGCGCAACGTCCAGGCCTTCCACGAATTCATCCACGAGCGCGAGCGCCAGCCCCTCTCGAGCCCGGCCATCCGTCTCTTTGACGAGATTATCCTGGCCAAAAAGGCCCGTGGCCGTGGTTTCCCCCAGCTCTCCAGCCTGTCGAGCTTTTCGCGCCTCTCCAGCATCCGCCCCGGCACCTCTGGCTTTGGTCTCTCGGCGCAGTCTGCGCGCCAGCGCGTGCCGTCGTACCTCTCGGACATATCCGAGCATGTGTGGCGCACTGCGTCCGTGCCACTGCCGTCAGCCCAATTCCCCGGTGACCACCATTTGGTGACGACGCGGATCCCCGCCAAGCTGGATCCGTCGCTGATGAAGGAGCCTCGAGTGGTGCAGGGGGTGCGTCGGCCTGAGCAGAAGGGGTCGCGGCATCTAATTCGGAAGCAGGTCGCCAGTATGCTAGGTCCTCCATTGGATAGTGACGGCGATCCCATTTCCTTTCGACATTTGTAGTGGCCTCTTCCATTGTATTTTTTTTTCAACTCTATTCTTGTTTTCCTTTTCTTCTTTTTTTTCTGTGGTGAGGGAGATAGACTGCACGTAGTTGGATGGGCTTTGTTTCTGTTTGTTCAAGGAGGAGGAGGGGTGGCTTTTGGCATTGTATTTTATCTGTGACTTTGGGTTGACATTTTGTACGTGGGCTTTGCAAGCAGTCTTTTTTTTTTAAACTATAGTACATTATAATGAATGCATAGCTTCCAAGTCCATGAGACCTTTTGACTTTTGAGGTTCAGAAAAAGTATGATAATACCTACTTCCACCTAGCCGGGTAGAAGTATCTTTTCGATAGAGAAGCGTAAAAGGCCCATCCTCTGCTTGATTCGTAGTACACGAAGCATGATAGCCTACCAACGCAAATGTAAGAAGCTGTGGTGGTGCAGTGGTAAGATGGATGAAAAAAACTACAAAGTGTATATTATACAAGAAGGGAGACTTGAATATCTTTTTCAACCCCCATTCTTTACCTTTTTATATACGCTATCAACGCTGAAAATATGAAATCATTGACCCATTTCGATCATAGTGGCCTCATCGGGTCAAATATTGGAAAAATTATTTGCAATGTAGACTCTCCAAGAACAATGTATGCGATGACCTTTGTTCACAGAGGATTTTATAATGTGCTTGTCGAATACTCCACCATTACTTGTTGTGACGATGCGATTTTCGGCTGGGAGGACGAGCAGCAAAAAAGAACTATAGTCACCCCTTTCATAAAACATCTGAAACTTAGTATGGATATAAACCTCTTTCGACAACTTAGCAAAGATGGCAACGATTCGACAAAAACACTCATTTTTGGAAGCCTGTTAATGGCCACCAATTTAGTTTCACTCGATATGAACAGAATAGATCAGCACTTTGAAGAGTTAATAGTCCCATTGATCGAAAAGAATCCTGACCTTGAAATTTTAAATTTTATTCCCTTTCATTCCTTTAAAGATGTTAGCAAGGCCATTGCAAATTCTGTCCTAAGACTCTGTGAATTTTGTATTTTTATGGCGTCGGCAAAAGATATATCGAGAGTGTTAAAGGCACACCAGAGCCTTACCAGCCTGACCATTTCATTTTCTTTTAGTGGTGATGTCCCGATAAGCTTGGCAATCAATAAAACAAGCTGGAATGAATTGGCTGAGAATATAAAGGCACTGCCAAATCTAAAAACCCTGCGTCTCCTAGATGGTCCCATTTTTGAAATTTTTTTCCGCCGTCTTCTTCCTAGCATTTCCGAACATGGACCAATATTTCCTCATCTAGAAGTTCTATGCTTAGAACACATTGGCATTAATGATACAGTGTTGGATCTTTTCGCAGGACATGTCCCTAATTTGAAAAAGGTTAGGCTCTATTCTGATCACGTAAAGTTCTTGACACTTCCTGCCTTTATTGAGAAACTGGATTGTGTCGAAGTCGTGAACTTTAATATCACAAAATCGATGGGGCCGGAGCTGTTTTCCAGAATTCTGACAAGCTTCAACGATTCAGCAGCCAAAACACTGCAATCGATATCCTATTCATACAGTTTGAAAGTCCCCAACGATATCTATTATTACATGGGAAAAAGATTTCCAAATCTGGTACTTCCCTCTTACTACATACCCCGTCGTATCCGAACGGAGTCGGGAGATCTGCCTAGGTAGATAGGACTACATGGGTGAATATAAGAGAAGCTTTTCAAAAGAAAGGTTTATCAATGCGAGACAAGGTAGAAGCCTTCATTGTAGCTCACATCTCAGCAACTCTCTACCATGCCTAAAACTAGCTTGTAATATCAAGTAGTAAATCCTTTTGTTTTAAGTCAGATGTATATAGAGCACGCCAATGTAAATAAAGAGCTTGCCACGGGTAACAATAAAACCATCAATAAAAGAACCTCCTGAATGCAGATATTCATATAAGAAAGTAGAAATGCCATTGTCTGCCATACTCTGCCTTTATTTTGGACGAAGAGGTGTTTGCCACCTTGAGCTCTTCCAATGAACAGCTAGCATGCGGGCATGTGCTGATGAGGACTTGAAGCTGCATTTAGCTCAATTTCATTTTCAGACTGCCAGTATAAAAGAGAGGTCCTCCATGGGAATATTCATTCACTATTTTTTAAAAGGGCTCCTCCCCGTAACCTCTTTATAGCTACCCGTACCCGTGTTTCAAGGCCTACTACTGGTTCCTGCAGTAGCAGGGTCTGGGTTGTTGCGTCTAGAAGGTGTTGTGTTGAAAGCCTCAGGGCTAACGAGGTAGTGGTCATTCGTGACGCCCTGTAAGTACATTGAGTGGGCCGTCTTCTTCTCCAGTCTGCCGTATATTATATGGAAATGTGGGAGTCCATATTGAAAAAAACAGGGTAAGTGCACAGCTACTAGACCGGTAAATCTTCCCCGCTGCCTTGTTTTGCTCTAGTGCATGCTTTGCAACAGATATCTCTCTTTGGAAAACCCTGTCAGACCCTTGGTGTTTTTGAAAGTAATGTACTCCAAGGAGCGCCTAGTTTAAAGTAACGGAAAACAACATGTACATTAAGCTAAAGTAAGTCGGAACTTTCATAGCACCAAAGCCTTGCCCACAATGGCCTCGTTAATGGCATTGCCATGGTAGCCAATAAGTTATGACTGAAACAATACAACGTCACCGCCCCTAAGCCATGTACAACGCAGCACAACTCTGCATAATTCTCGCATCTTGCCACCAAAAAATAACCCGCAGGGTGTGCCCTTGCAGTAAATGCACAAAACTTATACAACTCGCTTGGATAATTTCATATGCAGTCTGGAAACCTTCTCGCGGATAGATACGCTGCTCCATCTTCGCCCCTCTTTACCGTCCATCTTAAAAGCGTGCGTCGAATACATGCACACTTCTCGTGTGCCCTTCTCCTTTACTAGCTTCCGTTTTGCCCCCCTGCTGGCTTGATCCGAGTACTTTGAGTGCTTAATGGCTTTGACCTGTTCAACCACATGACTGTTTTTCTCTTTACATGTCTCTATGGGAACAAATGGTTCTGATGATTCCATGGAGCCGCACTCATCACAGATTTTTGTTCGCAGTTGGTACTCTTCTGTCAGCTGCATTTCTGCAATGCCAAGGCTAGTAGCATCAGCTGTTTCAAGCTGTATTGTAGGCTGGCATGCTGCCGAAAGCGAAGCATATCCGCCCCTCTTAACCAGTCTTGTGCGCGGATGATATAGATCTGACTCTGATCTTCCTCGAAGTCGGCTCCAGTGTGCTTGCATTATGTTGACAGACTGTCAATCCTAGGATCCCGTTTTTTTGTCAGAAAGAAAAGAGAAACATCTCATTTCAAGTAGGCACAAAGGGGCATCATGCGGTGGCGTCCTGCACATGAGCTTCATGTTGTGTACCGTTGACTTTTCAGCACATCCGTCGCGCCCAATCAAGCTTTTTCCTTCATCTCTACACTGCATATATAAACGTTACCTCTCCTTTTCATACCTTTTTTTTTCGGCACAACTCATTTATTTTATCTAGCATAACATATAACTGATGATTTATTATACTTGGCTGCATTTGCCTCTAAACAATAACACACTTGAATTTGAACACCTATTAATATGACTTTGAGATAGAGGGAATATGTAGCTGTTTGTGGGATTCGTCCAAACAAGTTTCAAGGGCCTGTAGATCACTAGCTCATAGTCTGCTGATGTAATTCCTTATGAGCCCTGCGGACTTTCTAAAAATAGATGCTTTGGATAGCTTCAAGCTTTTCATGATACCTTGAGACGGCTCAAACTAGCACAGTTTTCCGTCCTCCAATTCCAAAAAGATTACGCAGGGAAATGCCCAGATTCTCCAACCGTTTTTTGTATTTGCTTATCGAAATAATTTTTTTCTGATTTTTCATCATCGCGGTTCGTTATCCTAATAAGGTCAAGTCTCGGTCTTATTCCATCATGCAAAAATACTGCTGTTTCGTCTTTTTTCTTACATTCTATGTAGTGCAAAACAGCAGAGGGTAGATTCGCGATCTAGAAAAAAGAAAAACGTATGTGTATATGATGGCGTTGTGCAACAGTCTTGAGATGAAGCGTTCTCTTCTTCGTACGACAAGATGATAAATCTATTGGTCATTCATGGAAGCCTTCATCTCTAAACCCTCTTATTCATGTTATTAAACCGAAGCTTTTCTATGGAACTAAAGAGTAAAGATTTATATACTAACAAACATCTATATACATATTACGAATAGCGTGGCTGAAAAAATCAAACGATGAGCGTATTGTAGGTACCTACTTACCTTCCATACAGCTCATGTCACTAGATACAATGGCTCTTTTTGCTCACAAATATGTACAAAAGATCGTTTACGCACATCCGAGATTTGGCGATTTCCATGCCTACCTCCCTGATTAGAGCCACCATGCCATTAGCGCCAAGTTCACATAATTCAGAAAGTCAAGTCTCTGAGGTCTAAGGAAAAATTCCCTGTGATTTCTTTATCAACAGAAAAAAAATGAGAAAGAGCTGCTAGGTAGGTATATACTTTCATATGGAGTGATATACATAGAACACCATTCTTTGTAAAATCTCCAAAAGATACATAGGCGGACAGCTACAAGATTCTCAGCCGCATGTACATATGTGTATATCTAATTCCATAACATTCTGATTGCTTCGGTTGTTTTGCAACCCCATCTTGCGGGGGAAAAGAAGGGAACCTCGGCTAAACTCCTATGCTCTTTCCGATACATTTTTTACGTTAGGGGCATTGGTCGATCATATGTAGAAAAAAGCCAACAGGAGCTGCAAGTCACATGATACTATGACGCTCCTTTAACGCTCCTTGCTGAACCATCATTTTTCATGCGTCCATAAATATCTATGCGAGAAACTCAACTCTCTTTGCTGGATAAGTCTCAAAATATTTTTTATATTAGAAATTATTGGAGAGATATCTATGTGGTATTCTCTTTTTGAAGCTGCATGACCCCTTAAGCTGAAACTCGCAATGACACAATGTATTTGAATAATATGCAAAATCGGAACGAAAGTCAGTTTATCTGGTGGTGAGCTGACGCACATCCTTGCGCTTTTCCATTGTGGGATAGTCCTCCGCAGTTTCACAAGTAAATATGATGTGTTTCTATGGTGATCACTTTAAAAGAACTATTTCCTCGGCCGTTTTAATGTAAAATCAGACGTTTTGTATTTAAGATATTCTCTCTTGATAAATTTTTAGTGGTAAAATATTGGTTTGAGAAAACGCTATGCTCAAAACGAAAGGTGTGGACGCCCATACGGCCTAGTGTGCCAAAAAACAACATGTTTGGTTGCACAGTGCGGATCAAGGAGAGCTTCTTTACACAAGCTTTTGTGGAAAAAGATGGATACATCCGGTACTCTCTATCACCTGTGGCTATAAGCCTCCCATCTGTTCTCATAGAGAACGAGGTGTGTGTAGTGTCAAGTGTCACATGTCATACATATGCTTAACCTTACGTCTGTTTATCTTTCTATTTTAACATAGTTTTTGACAAGCCTTATTTCTCTCTAAGTCTTGTCATACAGCTACTGTCTCTTTGACATTACATCCGTAATAGTGAACATTTATATCCATTGTGTCCCCCTCCTTGGTTTTCTTTTTTTAAAATCTCATCTTGTTTTTGGACTGGATTGGGAATAACGAGCATCCCTTGCCAAGGCATGTACCACAAGCTAGCTATATTATTGGAGCATCCATCATTTCTTTTTTAAATTGATTCTTTTAACGTCTACCTTCAAAAAGACCTTTCCCATACATCCATGGACTTTGGGTTCCGTAAGCGGCAGGCTAATGGCGCCGTAGACGGATATATATCCGGAACATCTAGCAGCGATGTCATTGGCACTGCTACTGGGCCGAAGCACATCGAGTCAAAGGTTGCTGATAATGTTCAGACCGTTGAAGAAGCGCATTATTTGGATCCAAATATCCCCATCGAGGCCCTAGACAATACTGAGAATGGTGCCAATGCCGAAACAATCGAAAAGGGCCCTCTTGACAGTCAATCAGAGGTCTTAGACGACTCGCCCTATTTTGAAGTAAGAGCCACTGTTCGCAATTACGATGTCGATCTTCCTGCCAACACTATCCGGGCCTGGGTAATTGGAATGATTCTCTGCACGATTGGATCTGGCGTAAACATGCTCTTTTCTCTTCGCAACCCTTCTGTGAGCGTGTCTACATACGTTATTCAGCTTGTTGCCTACCCCATCGGCCTCCTATGGGACCTTATTTTCCCCGACCGTGAATTTGAAGTATTTGGCATTAAGTTCAACTTGAAGCCTGGTCCATTCAACTTTAAAGAGCATGTCGTCATTGTTGCCATGACTAATGTACGTTGACATCAATAGATTGAAAAAAGCTAACGGTTAGGCTGCGTATGGCGGTGGTGCCCTTTATGCCACTGATGTCATTATTGCACAAGAAGTTTGGTACAAGCAGCACTTTGGCTGGGCCTGGCAGATTCTATTTGGTATAACAACACTGTGCACTGGTTTTGGCATTGCTGG
Source organism: Chrysosphaeria jannelii (assembly GCA_020002325.1). Classification (NCBI taxonomy): domain Eukaryota; kingdom Fungi; phylum Ascomycota; class Sordariomycetes; order Ophiostomatales; family Ophiostomataceae; genus Chrysosphaeria; species Chrysosphaeria jannelii. The sequence continues at coordinate 30,641 of JAGKRY010000041.1, read as the reverse complement.
ACTTGCCCGACGATTTCTAGTGTGGCCTGCGGCTATGATTTGGCCCAGTGATCTAGTCAATTGCGCCCTTTTTTATACTCTCCACGATCACTCACCATCCGACCCAGCTCTTACGAATGGATGGAAGATTGGTCGCTATAGATGGTTCTTGTGCGTCTTCATTGGAGCTTTTGTCTGGTACTGGTTCCCTGGCTGGATTTTCCAGGGCCTCAGCTACTTTACGTTCTTGACATGGATTTGGCCCAATAGCAAGATTGTGAACCAGCTTTTTGGTGGCCAAACTGGATATGGCTTGCTGCCCATCTCCTTTGACTGGACAGTTATCACTGGCTTCCTCATGTCCCCCTTGATCCCACCATTTTATGCCATTGCCAACACAGTGGGCGGTGTTCTTGTCTTTTTCTGCTTTGTCTCAATGGGCATGCACTTTACAAATACTTGGTACGGTGCCCATCTTCCTATTTCAAGCTCCAGTGCTTTTGATAACACTGGAAAAGTGTATGATGTCACCCGCATTCTCACCGACTTCAAGTTTGATGAAAAGAAATACTTTGACTACTCGCCGCTGTATTTGTCTACGCAGTTTTCTCTTTCGTATGGTCTTTCTTTTGCAGCTGTTGCAGCCATTGTTGTACATGTCTTTTTGTATCATGGAAATGAAATTTACCGACAGTTTAAGGCTGCCCGCAACCAGGAGGACGATGTTCACATGCGTTTGATGAAGAAGTACAAGGACGCCGAAGACTGGTGGTATCTCACCGTTTTCATCATCATGATTGGCATATCCTTTGCCGTTGTATGTGCATGGCCCACTGGCTTTCCTGCCTGGGGATACGTTGTCTGCATTATTATTCCAATGGTCTGGACTCTTCCCATTGGAATTATTCAGGCTATCACAAACAACCAGCTTGGTCTCAATGTGTTGACAGAGTTCATTGTGGGTTATCTTATTCCTGGTCGTCCTCTCGCTATGATGATGTTCAAGAACTATGGCTATCTCTGCATGTCCCAGGCCCTGTACTTTGCCCAGGATTTAAAGCTTGGGCATTATATGAAGGTTCCCCCTCGTGTAATGTTCTCTTCCCAGCTCGTCGCTTCTATTTGGTCTGCCATTGTCCAGATTGCAGTGATGAACTGGGCCTTGGCCAACATTGATGGTATTTGCACGGATGATCAGGCTAATAGCTATACGTGTGCAAATGCAAATGTGTTTTACACGGCGTCTGTGATTTGGGGAGCGATTGGGCCTGCTCGTATTTTTTCAGGGGGGGCTATATATGCTAAGCTGCAGTACTTTTGGATTTTGGGCGCATTGGCACCTGTTTTGACTTGGTTCATGGCGCGTCGATTCCCCAAGTCTTTTTGGCGATATGTGAATACGCCATTGATCTTTGGAGGTTCTGGATATATCCCCCCTGCCACTGTGTATATTTATCTTTGCTGGGGTATGGTGGGCACTACGTTCAACTACTTTATCAAGCGTTTCTATAGGGGGTGGTGGATGCAGTACAATTACATTACATCCGCTGCCCTTGACAGTGGTTTGATTGTATCGACGCTGCTTATCTTCTTTACCCTCTATTTGACGCTTGCAGAGGCACCACAGTGGTTTGGTAATGTTGGTGCGTTTTCTACTTTGGATGCTATGGGGAAGGCTATTCAAGATCCTCTTCCCCCTGGAGCCACCTTTGGCCCTTCAGTGTGGGTATAGATTAGAGTAGATACCTATTTTTAATGACGATACGTTATGACGCGACATTTTTGAGTGAAAATGAAAATAAAAAGAGCATTTTTTTGAAAGAATTTAACCATCGAGGTCAAGACGACCGAGTAGATTGTCAATGCGTTCCAAGAGGCTTTCGTAGTGCATTGTTTCTTCGTCAAACTCGTCGTTTTCACGTACCTCTGTGTTTTGTTCTTGGGCCGTCTGGCGATTTTCTGACTCGAGCAGGGCCAGGTCTTCAAAGCGAAGCCGGAAGCGTTCTGAAAGGTAGTACCGAATATCGTCGATGAGTTCAATGGAGTCTGTTTCCTGTCGAGCCTGAATGCGACGAGAGCTTTCCAGCACAGCCTCGGAAAAGTCATCACTATCAATATAGTCTTCAAGGTGCTGTGCGAGAAAGCGAGCAGCGCACTGCTCGAGACGCTGGACATTTAGGTCCCAGCCCGTCTGTAGCACATTGAACACGTCGAGTTTAGAGACAGAGATGCCACTGACGCTTAGAATTGTGGCTGCCTTGCCTTTCAGCTTTTCTAAAAGGAGCATATCGGCTGCATAGAGGACATCTAGCGCCAATGCGGGTGGGATAGACATCTCCTCGGTATAGAGGAAGAGGAGGATAACTTCGAGCACGGCAGCAGAGCAGTCGATGTGGATAATGCGTAGCACGTCAGTCTTTTGCGACTCGACGAAGCCAATGGAAAACATTGTGGAAAAGTAGTCTGACCGCACAAGCATGGCTTTATGGGCCGGATACAAAATGGACTCCTCTTCGTCTTCCACACACAGAAGACAGTCAGAATACGCAGGGTTTTTACGCGTCCATTGCACGTCGTCTACACCTTCTGTTTTGACCCGTTGTTTCTGGCCAAGAACATACTCTTGGAAGAACGCAAGTACCTGTTTTTGCGCTTCATTTACACATTCCACGTACTGATTACGCGCCTTTTTACGATCACCATGAAACATATTGTCCAAAGCACTGATGTCTAGCTTCTTGGCAGCGCTTTCAGCGGCTGCGACGTCGTCAGGATGCATCTTGGCCCCTTCGGAAACATCTTCGAGATAAAGATGGCGCAGCGCCGTCTTCATGCCCGTTTCCGGGAGCGAAATCGTTTCGTCGTCCGAGGCAAGGAGACGTTTGCAGTATGGCGAACGTGCCGCGAGATAAAACTTGTGGAGGGCCACTTGGGAGGACGGAAGCTGCACAACCACATCTGATACTTTGGGAAAGCGCCCAGCAAAAAGCGATGCCAGGTGGGATGACCAGGGCTGGAGTGGGTCGGCAGACTTGGCATAGTCATACTGCAAGAGCAGCTTCCGAATGCGGTCATTGAGTGCGTTGTACAAGCATCGCTCGCCCTGGAAGGTGTTTCGCTCGGCAAGAGCGCCCGACTCGAGCAGCAGCTGCGCGACTTCATAGTGGCCGCATAGGCTGGCCTGCCCCATAGTATTAGCATCATGCAGCAGCAAACGGAAAGAGCGACCCCGCACAACTTACCACGATGAGCGGGGTATAGTCGAAGGCGTCTTTGCCGTTGATGTTGATGCCGGAGGAGATGTGTGCTTGGCATTCCACGAGATCGCCGCGGCGACAGGCCTCAAGAAAGTGGGCGAAGCTGTCCGAGACGTCGAGTGGGTTTTTCTCATCCTGCTCGCCGCTCTGGGCCGATTCCATCTCCTCCTTGAGCCTCATCTCAAGCTGGGCCTTGGAGATAGTGCTTGCCACGACACTGTCCGCCACCATAGTCTCATTGCCAATAGCACCGGACTCTACCACGGCTTGAACGATATGCTTATATAATCAAACCATACAAAGTATTACATAACAAAAAGGACGGCGTTTAAAGGCGGTGGCGGGCGGCTGGGAGCGGGCAACTGGCCGTCCATTCACTACAGTCTCCATCTATGCAAACGGCACTTGCCTGCAAAAGATGGCATTGGCCCCAATGGAAGTGAATTCGGCGGGACTGTCTGCGTCACGTGCTAGTAAGTGCGCGTTACCGTCGGCCACTGGGAATGGGGGCTCCATTTTTGTGCGACATGGCAACAGACGACAGCCAGACAGCAGGCAGAGGACGACAGAGTGGGATATTCCGTTCCCGCAGGCGTGAAACCGTGCATTGTCTGTTATATGTATCTAATGCAATATGTACGTAGTAATACACAATGGGGCCTGGGCGCAGGGGACATGGTAGAAAGGATACATTGGTACCTCAATTGGTTGCCGTGACAACACGAGCTCCACCGAGTAAACATTTTATGTCTTGCTGTCGCTGGGCAAAGCAGGCGCATACCCAATAGCGCGCCACAAAAGTCTTTTTTTTATCTCAGCACCTCTATCTGCTGCGACCTGCTTTGACCTATCCATCATTTTTTTGTTCTTTGCTTTATTGTTTTGACCCGACACAGCATCCACCACAATAAATAGATAGATTGTGCGTGTAATTGTAGGCTCGACAATCGATTTATTTACGACGCCTACGAGAACACGGCCATCACATGACAACATGGCAGACGCTGATAAGTATGAGATTCTGGAGAAAATAGGTATGCAGGAGCGTCTTCTCGGGGCCAGAGTGCTAATAGAAAGGCCATGGGTCGTTTGGCATTATCAGAAAAGTGCGACGCAAGTCGGATGGCATGGTTTTGTGCCGCAAGGAGATTAGCTACTTGAAGATGACGGCCAAGGAGCGTGAGCAGCTGCATGCCGAGTTCCAGATCCTGTCAACGCTTCGCCATCCCAATATCGTGGGCTACTACCACCGGGAACATCTTAGGATGTCGCAGGACCTGCATTTGTACATGGAATACTGCGGAAATGGCGATTTGGGACGAGTGATTCGGGACTTGATCCAGCGGAACCAGTACGCTGAGGAGGCGTTTGTGTGGAGCATCTTTTCACAGCTGGTGACGGCACTGTACCGCTGCCATTACGGCGTAGACCCGCCCGAGGTGGGCAAAAACATTATTGGAATGGCCCAGCACATCAAGGCAAAACCCCCCTCGGGCGGCGTGACGATCCTGCACCGGGACCTGAAGCCCGAGAACGGTTTGTTTGGCAGATGGAAAGGGTGTTTTTTTGGCTAACTGGGCAGTGTTTCTGGGAGAGGAAAACTCTGTCAAGCTAGGTGACTTTGGACTGGCCAAGATGATCCAGGCCCAGGACTTTGCGTCGACATATGTAGGCACGCCCTTTTACATGTCGCCAGAGATTTGTGCGGCAGAAAAGTACACGCTCAAGTCGGACATTTGGTCGTTGGGATGCATCATTTACGAGTTGTGTGCCCGGGAGCCGCCATTCAATGCCAAGACGCATTTCCAGCTGATCCAGAAAATCAAGGAGGGCAAGGTGCCCCCACTTCCCGTCAATTACTCGCCCGAGCTGTGCGGCGTCGTCCGTGATTGTCTCAAGGTCAATCCAGACCGACGACCAGACACGGCAGCCCTCCTGAACATCCCCCTTGTGCGGCTGATGCGCAAGGAGCGTGAGCTGATTGAGACTGGCAAGCTGCTCAAGGCCCGGGAAGACGTTGTGTTGAAAAAGGCGCGCGAAATCGAGCAAAAGGTTGACGACGACCGGAAGAGCATGTTCCAGGAGATTGAAGCAACATTACGCCGCGAGTGGGAGGTGAAGGCGCGTCTTGAGATCGACCGGCGTGTGAGCATCGAGTTTGAGCAGCTACAAAAGAAGTTTGAAGAGGAGGTGCGTGCTCGTGTGGATCGCGAAGTGGCAGATGCCATGCGGCAAGTCCGGAATGAGCAACTCCTGCAGCAGCAGGCTCTCCAGACAGCCCAATCACAAGCTGCTGCACGGACATCAACGTCGGGGGAGTCGGCAACATCGGATTACAAGTCTGACTACAAATCCGAGGGACTGCACTCGTCCACGGGGGGTGCGTCAACCGATTTGACAGACGCCAGCATTGACGAAGCCTCCCATAAGCCCGTGGCATCCTCGTCGGTCCCCGTGCCTGGCATTTCGTATAGGAAAAGACTGCATGCACAGAACCGCACGCCTCTCGGCCGAGCCCAAACCATGTTTACCACCGCGGCAACCACATCTACTGACGTCGAGATGGGGTCCCCCTCTCCCATTGCCATTTCGTCCCTCTCGCTGTCCCCACGGCGCAATGCTGCTGCGAAGGCCCTTGGAAGCAACAGCACCATTTTCCAGGACGACGACTCGTCGGGCGCTGGCTATGATTCCGAGGACATTATACCCTCACCCACCCGCACAGTCAAGTCGAATCGCAACCCGCTGATGTCCAAAAAGCGCTCCCAACTGCAGGCTCAGCGGTCTGCTGCCTCTGGTCGCTCAATGCGTCTCAAGGGGCTGGAAGGATCTAGAAATATTGCAGCTATGAGCGCAACTGTTCCCTTCAGAGAGCGACCGAGGTCCCCAACAAGCCGCCGCTTCACCAAAATCCCATCTGCTGCAGGCGTCAAACTAGCAGATGCACTCGAGAGGGCATCGGAAGCAAGCCAGGCTCTGATGCAGGCTACGCAGAGTCTTTCCGCGGGACCTGCTTCGAGCCACACACAGCTGATTAGCAAGCAAAAGCCTGGTATCCGAGGTCGCACGTTGGTGGAGCTGCAGCAGGCACGCGCGGGTGGACGGCCACTGAGTGCCGTGCTTGACGGGAACATCAGCCCCAAACGCCCCCTACGCGAACATGCATTTGCAGGGAACCGGGGCATTCTCGAACCCGCGCCTATTTGGGATCCCGAGCATGATGAGATGCCTAGCCCGTTCCTGTCACGACGAAAGGTTGTCAGTGTCAGCAAGTGAGCATCTCTGTTTTTATTTTGTTTCATTGTATTTGGATCATTCTTTGAATCCAGGCATATTGATTGGGGTTTGGGTATGGATATGGATGAGGGGGGTGGGGGTTATCATGGCTTAGAGATTTTATTTTTGCTTCTACTCTTGTTTCTTTTTTTTTTCTCTCAGTTGATCTGTTTTTGGAAACCAGTCCAAGCAGGAAAAAAAAGTACTTGAGGCGGATCTTCGCATATTTGTCTTTTACGGTGTTTGGAGTATTTGGGGCGTCTTTTTATTGTCATTCTCTAGGGGTTATACAAGTGGTCTCTGGAAATATAAAACATTAGTCATTTATATCATCTGTTTTTGGAGTTCTGGAAAGACGTGCCGAGTTGTTTTTATACCAATATATTCTGCACCGTAATGCCGATATTTATGCGAAAGCTAAGCTTTGTTTGGGAACGCGTTGAATAGCATCGCGGAGTCATAAATGCCTCTAGAAGACGTAAGTTATATCGTAAAGTGTATTATTTGTTTTTTATTAATTGATTTGCATCAAAAAATTCTAAGTCGTGGGTATTCTCCATTTTGAACCATTGGAAAAGAAAGCAAAGAAAAAAACGCCGAAAAGAAACTAGAAGTATGTGACAAGAAATGAAGTCATTCATCGTAAAAAGAAAAGAGAAAATGACTTAGTTTACATTTTCAAAACTGTGGCAGCCACGTTCGTGACGCTTCATGTTGCTTCGCACACTGAAGGCCTTGCCGCAGCCCTGATGGGGGCACTTGAATGGTTTCTCGCCCGTGTGAGAGTGGCTGTGGATGCGCAAAGAGCTGGGTCGAGAGAATGCCTTGTTGCAAGTTGGGCAAATGTACCGATCTTGCGATGGGGGGAAAGATGCCGTGATGGATGGCGAAATGTAGTGGTGGTGTTGCCATGGCGAGCCTTGTGGATGGGGAGACTATTGCATATTAGTACATGTTTTTTTAAAAGAGACGATTGTAAAAAAACATACCTGAGGGAGTGGACGCTGGTAGTACATGGCGTTTGGGTGTCCAGAGGGAGAATAGTACATGGGGGACATGGAACCACTGCCGTACCCATGTGGAATGGGGGAAGAGCAGGTGGAGTGTTGCACAGCAGGCAAATGGGGTCGTTGGTACTGTGGTGGCTGCGAGGCAGGGCGCATTTCCTGTGGGGGAGGGGTTGTCTCAAAGTAATAGTTGGGGGATGTTGTGGATGCCTTTTCCGGATGAGCAAACCCCGTGTCAGCCTTCATAGGCGGCGTGGGTGGCAATTCTGTGTCCAGGGGAGCACGACGGGGTGCCGGCATGGAGTATCTTTGCTGCTGAGCTATCTCTGTTAGAAAATATCTTTGTGATGGGGTTGTAAAGGACGTACGAGGAAATGAAAATTCAGCCAGCTGTCTTTTCAAAGATTGGTTTTGTGCCGATGGTCTGGCATACTCCGGTTCTCTCTGCTCTCGTACATCGCGGGGATCTTGTGCGTATTGTACCGGAGGGCTGTGCCGTGGCACATCGCCCACCAAGTTTAGCAAGTTGGAGATTGAGGGCAAGACGCTCTCTGGGCGAGACTCCGTTCGTCGAGTATCCCGAATGGGTGGCAATGGAAAATTTTCTTGTTGGAAGTGATGAGACATTGTGGACGGCATGGCGGTAGACATTGTGAAATGTAAATGAATGTTCCAATAGTGAAGAATGAAAAGAGTGACACAGATTGGAGGGGGGCATCAGCAACTTTAAAAAGATTTTGTTATTGCTGCGTTCTGGTGATGCTCAAGTTTACAAAGGGCCCTTGAAAAGGAAGAAGACAAGCGGCAAGTCGTAAAAATGTTGGCTTACATCCAATGTATCGACGTCAACCTACTTTTTTTTTCTTTTCTTTTCTTTCTTCCATGGCGAAAACCTATCCAAAAAAAAGCAATATTTCTTTTTTATCTTTGAGAGGAGCGAGAAAAAAACACCAAGGATGCAAAAAAAGAAACCAAAAAAAAATAAATATAGAAAAAGAAAGAAAACAAGGATGGTTTATGTTGAGAGGACAGCGATCTACCCAGAAATAACGTTGTTGCACAAAACTTGTCAAAGTCCCCCCAAAGAAACAAACCAAAAAAGAAGAGGCTTAAAAAGAAAATCCAAAGTGACATGCGATGGCACCAAATGAATGTGAAACGACAAATCCACTCATGAGCTTTTTTGGGTTCCTTAAAAGGGTTTAACGTCATAATAAACGTCCAGGGACGGAAATGGACATGGAGAATAAAAAACGACAATTCGATCTCCATTGGAACTTTGCTTCTTTATTGTTCCCAAAGGAATTTCAAAACACGTAATCTCCTGAATGAAAAAAAGAGAAAGAGAAAAGATCATGATGGACAAACCTGTGAAAAACGCAAGTTGGATGTGACCTCTCTCTTTTTCTTTTTTTGTCATGGCAATGAAACAATACACCTCAAAAAAACAAAAAAGTGATAGGCAAACCAGTGTTGGTTTGTTTTTTTTCTTTTTCTTTCTTTTTCACAGCCATTCGATGCAGAGACGGTTGGTATTCATGCATTCATGCAAGTGATCTGTACGAATTTGGAGCGATATCGCAAATTCGCAATTATTTTTTTTTTTGCTTCTCTAATTTCATGTTTTGCTTCCACTTCAGTTCGCCTTGTTTGGGCTCCGGTAAAACAGGTTACGCTAGGGAGATGACAAAAAAAGGAGGAGAGATCATGAATGCAAAAAAGGGCACGGGGACGGACTTTCTCGGTCCTTGCGCCAGCGGTCGATCATTGTGTCGATTTATCAATTCTAGGTACGTACCACTGAGTACGTGTGAATGAAGAAGTACGCATTATGTGCCCTGCAGGATGAGGTAAGACCTTTTTTCAAACGCTAAACTCATGTTCATCAACTTTGATCCTCCTTCTTCTCTCACCGACTGTTTGCCTCGCATCCTGAGTGAGTTAGCCTCAGTGCACGTACATATGCGGGTTTTCTTCATCCGCCCTTTGTTCACATTTTTTTTCACCTCGTATGCACATACGACATTGTACATATGTAAGAATGAAAAAAAGCTGGGTTTACCCATTGTTCAATTTGAGGTGCCGTTTACATCCCATCAGAAATAAAATGAACTGCATGCAACCCAACACTTTTGTCACAGGTGCATTCTTTCCCTAAAGAACCAGCGAGGCTTGTGACACAGCCGTGATTACATAACACACGGGCGGCGTTGATTTGCGTCTTTGATGTGCTGGTAGCGACTCCGATCGTGTGTCATGTAGATCATTGCCGTCTCGGACCTTTTTTTTTGCAAGGCCACCTTTTTTTCTTCGTTCTCTTCACATTCAACACGAATCCTGATGAGATCTTCGTGCCCATCTTTTGCAAGACTGGTGAGTTGTCAATGGACAGATCTGCAGTACAAAGACAGATCACGTCTCGTAAGAGAGAGCATCAGTGGAAATACAGGCAGAATTATGATGAGGTGGTTCTGTGAGGTGGCAGTGATAAACAATGTTGACAACATACCTGCATATTCTCAGCCTGTGGCTTTTTTTTTCTGTTCGAGTCACTCCCATGCATATGAGGTTTTATTTGGTAGGCAAAAAATGCATCACCGGTTGAAACGCCGGCCTTATCGAGTTTTATGTAGCTGCAACGTCATGACCGTCGGAGACAGACGTCTTGCCGATATTTCATTGGTCACAATCGTCCTTTGATTCTCTTTTCTTCTTTTGTTTTTTTTTGTTGCACCGCCGTTGCATTGAACCTTGCCATTCCCACATGAACCTGGTACTTGTTGGCATTCATTTTGCAAATCTGCTTTTTATTTTTTCATTATTTTTTAAAAAAAAATTCGAAAGCGCCTTCTTTTTTTGCATGTCCGAGAGCTTTCAGGGATACAGTGCAATAAATTCCCCTGGAACAAACAAAAAATCCCATATAGGTATGTATCCTCCCACATGGGCATTTCGCATGCCGGGCAATTTTTTAGTGCCACCTTTCGGTTTGGTTTGCTATTTTTACGAATGATGTTCCGTTTTTTGTATTTGCGCGTATGCACAGAAAAGAACAATGGCCGCAAGAACCGCGCACACGCCACAAAAAGCCGCCAATGGCCATAGTTACATACAATGTACCAGCTCCGCCGGGCGGTATTTTTTATAATTCTTTTTCAAATTTTCCTATTTATTCCCGAGCCTTACTTTAAGGGAGGGAAAAATCGACAAAGGGTAAAAACACATGTGGAGTCAAAGATTTGATGATTTACCGATCCACACGCCAGCTCTCACACTAATAAACTAAAAATCTAAGAATAGTGCCAACAGCGCCGGAATGTACTTCCCATTTGAGCAATGAATGTAGATGTGGGCCACAATGATTCGATTACGTGTGCACAGCGCACATTATGTGGCTAGGTACATAGCAGGGTACAGATACTGCGCATCTTTCAACCGATTCTCATCATGTCACTTGATGGGACAAATGATGCTGCTTTTGTCTCACAAAAAGAGAAAATGAAGCATGTTGCCAATGTTGTGAATGCACCATGTTTTATTTTTGATACAATGTCCCGTTCTCCACCAGATTTTGATTTCAAATTGAAAAGGGAGCGGCGCCGCACCAACGCCCCTACCGGGAATAGCTTCGATTTTTTTTGTCAGCGAGGGATCCTGATTCTGTGCACAATAAGAATGAAGCGTGCACTAAAATGCACAGCGTACATACTAGCAGCTAGCACATGAAAGCTCCAATATAGGTTGCGGGGGAGGGCCGATATCATGTTTCATCGTATCGCCGACTCCTCGCCAAGGGAAGCATTCTTGCGGACAACTCTCCATCAAAACAACAAAGACGGGCATCATCACAGCAATTTACCGTTGCGCAATCCGTTCCAAGACGGCACTAGTCCCTACGGAAAAGTACATTCCGTGTACCATTTGTCCGTTTCCGGTTTGTCGGCATTGCTGAGATCGAATGATTGATACAACCTCATCATTGCAGCGATGAGACACTGCCAATATTGAAAAACGGAAGAACTCAGGTATTTGTGTATGTTTGTATTTTTTTCAACATTTCCTCCGCTTCCACACGTTGAGGAGCTTCGGACGCAGATCATTTTCTTGTTGAATATGTAAAAGTATGTATGTTACCTAATCTATGGTGAATTACATAATGGCCATATTGAAGCGCCTTCGGCGTCCAACCCAATCAGCATTGATGTCTGCATGTTTGAGATTATCATTCTCGCTTCTCGAATCCTTCAAGCTTGGAAAGGAAATCAACATGTACAATCTTCAGAACAACTAGCTGATCACTATAAGTGATCCTTGAAGATTTTTTTTCAAAATCCACCATTAGCGTTGAGAACAAGAATAGCAACTGCTGGGCGCATTTTACATCATGATGAACCCATTGTAAAAGTCGATGCCTGATACGTACTATATCTTGTTACTACTTGCCTTTTCAGGACACTTTTGCTCGCTTATAAGTGTGTTTCATCCAATGAAATAGTATGTCTTATTGGCAGGCCATCTTCACCATTTACTGTCGCGGTGCCTTGACTCAGTTCTTTCCATCGCAAAAGAGGTATCCGAAGTCCGAGTCTCCAGTAATATGTACATGCGAAGGTACCTCCTTGTTTCGGGATTGGTCCCACATTGCCAACCACCTGAAAGGCTGAAAAGCTGAGCAGAGTACATAATAAGATACATGAAAGTTTTCGACCCAGCTTTCGAGGGTTCCTCAGTGATAATCGCTGGCTGCAGCACTCTCATTTCTTTTTACTTTCTTTTGGCTCCTCGGAGATAACAAAAGGGCCAGCCATTGCATTCAACTGCAGGCTAGCGATGCATCCATATAAACCAAACTACCACTACTCATGCAAAAACCTCGTATAAAAAATAACAGTGCACAAGGGTATTCACCTCCACCAAGGCAAAAAGCCAAATCGGCCAACATCGGTCTCCAGCGGCATCACGAGCCAATAATCACGCCTCATTTCTTTCCGCGAGCCAAAAAGACCCACAAATAAATGATGTTCTGGGGTAAATCACGAAAACAAGTCCTTTGAGGCTCGAAAGTAGAAAGTGCACGCTGAAGAAGGGGAAAAAAAGGAGATTCAATAGCGTTGCTGCCTTCAGCGATCATTCAAAATTAGATGGCAATGGCAAACAGAATGAGAGAGAACTTGCTTATTTTTGCGGCAAGACCCGTTTTTATCTTGTTCTTGCACATCATTTTCTTCTAATGGAAAAAAAGAATGAAGGGCTCAGCCAACCAGCGCTTCAAGTCTTTGCCGATTCACCGTGAAAATGCAGATGGAAAACCATGTGGAAAGCCGAGTTTTTCCTGTTGTGCCATGTGCAAATGTATCCAAAAGTCCTAGTGGGTCTCAGCTACTTTTTGTCCAACCAACAACTTCCAAGGCTTTCAGCCGCCACTAAAACTCGAAAGCGGATTACAGCACACTAAAGAAACTCAAAAGGGGGAAGGGGCACTCAAAGGCCAATGCCATTCACAAATTGGTGCTCCTTTTCAACACCCTCTTGTTTGTAACTTTTTTTTTCTCAATGAAACATCGTCACAGTACCTATCTCAAAACTCAACGCGTTCTCCCGTACAAGCAGCCAACATGAAGTCTCTGGAAGAGTGGAGGTACCCTGCCTACGTACCCCCACAAGATCGGCGACAGTTTTCGCTTGAATATTTCCGCGATGATCATGCCGTTGATAAAAATCCCCCCACCCATGTATCCCTGTCACTTCATTGTGCGTTGTGCGCCTTTCCCATCTTGGACCTTTGCTGGTGGAAGCGAAGAAAAGTCGAAAAAAGAAAATCCTCGACGGCACGAATCAACCGCCGAATAAAATGAAACGGCCATCACGTGCAAAGTCGCCTTGCACAAAGGAATAGCGCCCTTTTGATGATTCACCATTTTAAATAGTTTTCGCCATGGACGCATAGCTTCCTTTTGGATTTTCTCTTAGCGCCTTGTTTTGGGCAAGCTCAACAAAAGAATGGCTTGTTAAAAGAAAGAGCATGTATATATGTATGTATCTGCTTCATCCCAGCACGGCGACGCCGGTAATTTTAGACTGTGTTCCTTCAGCGAAGCAAAACCACGTGGCCGTCAGAGAAGTGATCGCCATGCTTGTTTTGTGCTTCAAGGCTTTCCACCGGAAATCAAAGGAACCGGCGCTGTCGGAAAGGGGCGTTTTCGCCATTGTAAAAAGACGGCTTTCACGAAACGCTTGCAAAAGACATCACGGGCGTGCTCATTACCATGGAACCATGGAACCAACAGCCCTAACATCACCATTTAAGTACGTGGGGGTACCTCTTGTGGGGCTTGCAAGCCAACAAAGTTGAGCAAAGCCGAGACATCAAAGTTTGCATGTTCAAAACATTAGGTATGTACCAGTGTACTACTAGTGGTACGTACTGTGTACTCACATTCCTAAAGTCCGTATTATCTAATCTTAATACTAGTGCATCCTAACTATAAAATAAAATCAAATCAAATCAAATCAAAGTGCATCCTAACTAGTCTTTGTAAGGGAAAGCGCTAGGATTGCCCCATGTTAAAGGATGCTGCATAATTCGTGATGGCATTCGCCATTGATCTTCGCCTCATTCATCACCGTGCATCGTATTTTGGCCAGGGAAGGGATATGATGGCATAGTTCTAAAAAAAGAGGGCTGCAAGCTATGTGGTCCCCGATTTCAGCTACCGCGTTGCATGATCCATAAGTTGGCGAAGCAGGTATTGTGTGTATAATCTGGTTCCCAAGAAACAGCATCATGCAAGGATCAATTTATTATTTTATGTTATTTTTTTTCGAATGCATGTAAAAAACATGGTTGAGACATGTTTGGTAATGTCTGTCTGATAAAAATCCCATACAGCATCATTATATTTTTTATTTATTTTTGGTAGCAATGGCAATGTCGTCTTGCGTTCAGCGTGAAAAGGCGGACAAAGACCGGAATGGAAGCCAAATGATGTCAGGGCGATCCGCTCATATCGCTAGGTACTCTCTCATCAGGTTTGTCTTTCCTTTATTTCTCGTCTTATGGGTAATGATGTTCAGGAGGCAATTCAGTTCTCGGCACCGATGGATTTGCCATGTTTCATTTTCAATTTTTTTATTCCTTTATTCTTTCTTAATCACTAGTGCTTCTTCGATTGATCATTCTCCGTCGGTGTTTTGCAACGGCACGGAGGAAGAGTATATTCGACTTATGAATCCGCTCAAATAATGCAACATGAAATGTAAATACAAAGTTTGAATGGTATGTTTTCATGACTTCATCTACTGGTGAGTTTCTGTGGCAAGACTTTATTTAACGGTAGCTTATTGCTTTGTTCTCAATTCAGCTCATTCTAAACGAAGTCTCGAGTTGGTATAGTACAAGGGCTGCTTATAAATTAAAACAAACAAGTGAGAGGAGATATAGAGCACCGAACAAGACAACAATACGTTTCTTTGTCTACCTCTAGACATTACAGCTTGTCATGGAGATAATCCATTTGTTTGGGCAGTCTTGCCCTCATACGGGCCATCAGACGGGAGAGAGGGTGTTATCATATGTAGCTTAAAGCCTTCAACTTGAGGGGACAAGTCTGAGACGCCACGATATCTCTATTCCAAATTATGTTAAAAATAAAAGACATACATACATAGATTCGTACGAAAAAACACAATAATGTGACGAAAATGAATAGCCCTGGCTATCGTGACAACGGGGCCGTTTGAATACAACCTTGACATCACATACTCTTTATCACGAATGGAAAGATGAGATCATGCATTCCATCGCTGAATCCCCGCCTCCAAAACCAAGGGAGATCCCCACCAATGGCAATAGGGGAAGCTCAGTACTAAACGCCAGGATGCCTTGTGCTCATTGTATGAATGTACCTTTGAGAAAATCGACATTGATGCTCAAGAGGAAGAAGGCATCAAAGGAATTTTTCATCTTTGGCCCAAACTTGATCAGGCGCCGCTTCCATACAAGAAAAAAAATCAATTGGCGCTTCACGCCGATGCAGGATGCGCCTTGGCCTCTGGCGCTCCTCTATTGTGGGTCAAACAAGAGCATGTCGATGGTCGACTTGGCGTTAGTCGAATCCTCAACAACATCTAAGCTTTTTGTTTTGTGGGGGAAGAATTACATGAATTTTTTTTAAAAATGAAAAAATTACCTTTTCACCTTTCGGCTCGGCCTAACCTCCGCCATCCTTTTATTCCTTCCACATCGGATCACTTCTTTGACTGTTTTTTTTTTCGGTTGTTGGATCTGCGACCATGCCTTTTCAGTCCACGTCAAATGTTCTCAATTGTCAAAAGTATTTGGAATTTGCCTTCATCTCAAAAAAAGGTACGACAACCACTGTTTAGACTGCCTCATCGACATCGTAAGCGAGCCGTTGCTACGCAGGATGATCAAAATCGCAACGGTGCCACCGAAGAAAAAGTTGTCCTTTTTTAAATCTCACCAAATGTCACATTGAAAGATAGGTCCGTCTCGATAGATGTTTCATTCATACACTGTAACTGGATACCTAGGTATGTATTTTGTCTTAAAAGACATCTCCGTCGGACTCGGATGTATCCGAGTACCGATGCTATGCAAGAATGATAATGCACTGGTTGTCATACAATATGAAGCCTGGTGGCTGGTGTATTCCCTTTTGTTCTTGGCATGTCCCTATTATCTGCATTGATGAAATCAAGCACCCCCTGTCATTGTATGATACACTGACAATTTCTTTAGCGTTGAAGAAACTCAATCCGTGTGAGTTGGAATGTGCTTGACACGCAAGGGATAGCATTTTTCTATATGCTCTAACTGAGGTATCATAGGTTCACCATTAGAGATTCCATATGAATAACACCGCATCACTCACGCCCAAGGCCTCGGGAAGCCATCAATGTATAGCTGTGAATGTAAGGCAAGAAGGACCATTACATCCACCCTTGTCGCCCTCTAGTATAATGCATCATTTTTGAATAAATCTCCAATTCTATAATGTGCTACATAGCTCTATTATTCTCCAAACATTTCATCAAACCGAGACATGGCAGCCTCCTCGCCAGGTTCTTCTCTTTCCATAACATTGATAGACTTCTCCTGCAGCGCTTCTCCCTGTGAAACAGAGACCTGCTCCTTCACTGTAAGACCATACTCTTCAAGCTCTGTCCATTGGTAATTCTCAGATGCACCCCCAACTTTTAGCAACATGTCATCACGATTACTAGGAAGTGACCAGGTAAGATCCATGGCCTGGTCCTGCTCCTCCTCTTCTGTCCCTTCTGCCACATCTCGTAACGCCATGGATATGCCCAGTGGGATCCCATAATGCGTAGAAACGCCATCTTGAACCACATAGTGCATTTCTGTAAGATCATCCTTGGTGACAGCCGACTTCTCAGTCTTTGTTGCTGGCAGCTCCGATGTCTCGGCAAGCTTTGCTAGCTCATGCGGAAACAGCCATGGAAAGCTGATATAAGGTGCCTCCTCATAATCGAGCCCATTCTCTGTCTCTATTTCCCTGATTTGACTCCTTTCATACAGTGAAATTTTCACTTCTTCGCTCGTGACCCTATACATTGCTGCTATAAATGGCCCTAGCTGTGCAAAATCAGAAGCATCATCCACTTGGTCCATGCACAGTTTGCGGAAACGGCTGGACAAAACTCGATAGAGCCTCCCAATGTCTTCTGCCACCTTGTAATCACTGCCCACCCGGGGCTTGGTCATGACAAATCCCGTCCACATTTCAAATTCACTCTTGATCTCACGCTGCGCCATAGCTCGTCTCATGGCCAAATCATACTGTGTTTTCAATCTCCGTGCCTTTGTCAGGGTTTCCAATGGAAGATCGGGATACGCCTTCAGAACTCTCTCATCAAATGGTTTGTCATAGACAGGAGCAAAATTTTCAACGTGTACACGGTCGTAAATTTGTCCCAAAATTGACTTTGAATGGTATGTTTTTCGATGCATACGCTGCATCCAATGGGGCCATTCTCGCGGCAAAAGACGATGTGGCATCAGTGCTGGTACTCCTGTCTTTGCATAGTCTACAGCTTGAGAGTGCAACTGGGAAAGCTCTAGGCAACGTGGGTTCATCGCCGAGTCGCTGAGCTGATCAGCAAATCCGCGATGTGCTAATGCAATGGTGGCTAAATTATCATGCTTCATGTGCTTCACGAAGAAACTGATGAGGTGATGCTTTGTTACAGCCTCAACATCAGGTTCCTTTGTTGAGGCATAGTTCATGGGTTCATAATTACGAAACCCTACGGGCGGGAGAAGGCGCTGGTCCCAAAAAACAAAATAATCATCACCATCCAAATCACCACCAGAGCACATTCCAGGGATATCGCGATTGCCCGTACGAGGGAAAACAACAACGTTCCTGAGATGCCGAAGAGCTGGAACATCCACTGCTTCCACAACACGCAAATCCCCCGGATGGAGAGATGGGTTTCGGCCGACAAGACATGTGCCTGTTATAACACGATAGGGGGTCTCAGTGTCAGATTTTTCAGTCTTTGCATCTGGCACTTGCAAAAATATTTGTACAAGAGGCTCATCTTCTGGCGCTGTCCGCCCAGTCCGGTCGTCTTCTCCCTGGAAGTGGCCACGAAGTGTGTCTGTTTCATCCACACACCCAAGGACAAAAGCACTCTGTTCAACTGTGATTCTAGCCTTTTCTTTTAAGAATTTTAGGGTCCAAGAGCGCCATAACTGAATGAGGGCCCATACAAATGGCTCATCAGACGTCATAAAGCCAGCCTTCACCATGTCTGCCATCATCAGAGTTGTTTGGTTCTGATCAATACGCTTTGTCAACAATCGTCCCGCCTTTTTATGGTCCTTAATGACGGTATCAAGGCCATCCAGCTCTTGCTCAAGCAAATCAATAAATACATTTGGTGGGACTTTGAGAGCGCTCATTAATATAATGACTTGTTGGTTCAATGTTGCTGTGGCCATTTCCGACGTCCGGATAATCTCTAGGGCATTTCCACTCTCTCCTGTAGCAAATTTAAGCTGCGAAGGTCGGATCTGCACAATTTGGCCCTGAGGCACATCTGGCCACGATACAAGGATGCCTTTGCAACCACCCATACGGAACTGGATAGCCGAAGGAACAGCTTCCAGCTTTAAATGTCTCGTTATACTTTGTGCCCACCAAAATGATATTTTCCCCACGCCATCTGTGAAGCAGTAAGGCCCGCAATTGACGTCTTCTATATGCTGTACAATGGCCGGTACGCCTAGTGTTGGGACAGGGCGAGTTGTAGACAGACACTGGCCAATCCGGGCTGCATGTTTCGCCACAGTTTTGATGCTGCTAAAATCACCCATCCAGTCTCGGATGTTTTGACAGGAAAGCTGAGGCGTGGGCGCAAAAAAGTAGGTGCTATTTTCACGCAGTTGGGAGCTTCCAAAGGCAAGAAACTCGTAGTGGCGACCACCAACCTTAATTCCATTTTTCAGAGTCAAAAAGGCCCGGGTAAAGCATTCATCAGAGGCATGAGAGTCTTGGCTCCCGTTGAGGCGACCAAAGCAAATCTCATCAGTAAACTGAACACGTAAAAATCGATCGTGGAGCTCATGAAAGTGTCTTAGCACACGATTGCCAGCTTCTAGGGACGGCGTGGAGAAGACAATAGTTGTAGGCGTAACGATGGCCTTTCGAATATAGACATTTTTTTCCCGGTCGGTTGAATGCCGCGTAGGCTTTCGCCAGTAGGAAGTCGTACGAGCATCTTTGAAGATTTCATGAGGGTGATATATTCGCTTTCCGGTTTCTGCCACGTATTCGAGCATCCGACGAGCCCTATCATTCGAAAGAGCAGCAAGACTCTCAAGAAAGACGAGATCTATAGTGCTCTCGTGGAAAATACCACGCGATACGCAGACCTCTAATTGGTACCCAACCTCGAAATCTAAGCTTCTCGACAGTTGATGGGGATTTGTAGAAAGAGACAGCGTATTGAGGTCTTCAAGTGCGGAGCGAGAGCTAACTGTTGGACTGTCATTTCGAATACAGTCCCACATGGTCCGGTCATCTCGATCAAGGAACCGAAAGTCGTGGGGGGATGCTACAGGGACATCGTAGTCCTGGAGCCTATCACAGATACTTGACCATTGGCTGGCCATGTTTTCATCAAAAACGATACAAAAAGTAAACCAACGGCCGAGATTTATGGCTATCTCGTTCGGAAACGACCCATGGAGTGCAATGGACTGGCTACGGACACTCTGCGCATTCATCGAAAGATAGGCCATACGAACCCATGTATCCATTTGATTCCACGAAACACGGCTAGCGTTATGAGTGTTTTCTGTGTCTTTGGATTTGCGCCAGTAAATGGGAGGCGATGCAAGTTGGATGACAGCACAAGCGTTTCCGTCGGATGTGGCCGTCTTCCATACGCTCTGGATCCACGAAAAGCGTATTTCAGAGCGATACTCAACCTGCATACGACGGACCTTTGGCGGATGAAGTCGGTCATAGAGGTATCGCTTGATAAAGAAGGTTATTTTACTCTCTGCGAATGCTACTTTTACCTGAACATGCGTGTCCTCGTCACAGTTAAGCTGGTCCATTATAACCATTGACTTTTTCTGCTGCATAAAGCCTTGCCCCATAGATATGGCCTCGAGGAAGCTGACTTTGGCAACCCATTTATTGGATGGAGTTTTTGTGATATTATCAGAGGTGCCACGGAACCCATTTGTTTCTACAGATGCAGACACATGGATAGTTCTTTTCCCAGCGTCCAGGACGAGCTTCCATGCACGGTCATGCCAGTAATCAAAAAGAGGCGGCCTAATTCGTACCCGAACAAACCCCGTGCGATCTCCTTGCTTGTTCTCAAGAATATCAATCGTCGTCACATCTAGGGGAATGAGGGACTTGTGTATATCAAGACTCGTCGCGGAAGAAGGCACACGCCCAAACAAAACGGCCATTTCTTCATAATTTCGATCAGCCCATCGAGCCTTGCTTACCACCTTCCCATCTGCACCAGGGGGCGACACTCTTCCATCTTCCAATGCAGTGGCCATGATTCGGTCCTTGCTTTTATTAGAGAGATGGTGGGCGTGTTCTGTTGGAAATACCTAATATGGGTGCCATGAGCTGGCTGAGAGCGTTGGGCAGCAACGGAAGAGGAATAAACCATTAAAATAATGCAAATAAAGAAAGAGCAAAAAAAATGCAAACGGTAAAAACGACAAATGGGAAGCTACATCCCAGCTTACCTTTCCATGTTTACAGAACGCTGTGTCATGATTACCAAATGAAATATCATCAGGTAGTTAGTTGTAAAAGCAGTTTTTTTCAAATGGACTCTTAATCTCTCATGTTACTATTAGTTGGATTTGATGTAGATAGCACTTCTTAGTCCGAAGTAGAAGCAAATGATAATGTCTGCTTATGAAGATTATGATACGGTTAGACATCTAATTGCAAGCTGCTTCATCTTCTTCGTAAGAATGCTAGGCAAAAGTAGAGACGAGGCAGCAGCTTATATATCCCTATCGATATACTCTTGTCCTTACAAAAGGGACAAGCTATCATCATTTTGCACTGGCAAAATCACATCATTTGTATTGAATTTCCACATTTTCTCAAAACAAAATGAGTTTCCAACCGGTAGAAAATCTCGTTCATTCATAGAAAATTTCACTAACAAGATAGGGTACGCTGATTTTGGGTAGGTATGTCCTCATTAATCAGATAGGGGATGGGTTATCTGGAATAGTTTGGAGGGCAAGACATATCAATTCCAATGTACCGAGGCCGATGTTTGCGCTTAAATTTGAACCCCGAACCAAACTAAAGTACAATAAATCGTCAAAAAGTTACTTTACTGTTGCGGGGGCACAATATGTCCCGCTGGAATGGCATTATTATAATAAATTTGCCAATATCGAAGGGCTCTGCAAAGCATATGAGTGTAACGTATCTTTTAACTATAATGTCCTCGTTATGGACCTCTATTTAACTGACGCTAAGAAGTATATGGATTACTATAGAAAACCGAATAACGCTGGTCAAAGAATCGAATATGCAAAAGTAATGGGTGGTCTGCTCATTGACACATTGAAAAGAATTCACACGCGTGGATATGTTCATAGAGATGTTTGTCCACAAAACATTCTAGTAGGAATAGATGGAACAGCAGAATCAGCTACGCTTGCAGACCTTGGGTCTGTTGTTACATATCTCGACCAAGATGGAGAGCTCTTGCCCTTTGAGGATGTTAGTTTTCCCGGCGTCTCTCGAAAGTACATGTCGGCTGTTGTGCAAAGTGGAAAGAGGCCAGGCCGAAACGATGACTTGACAAGCTTGATTTACACCTTAATTTACCTTACCAATGGCGATCTTCCGTGGTTTAACGAAACGAATGGTGATAAAATTATCGACCTTAAGAAAAAATATGTAGAGGAGCCCCCAGAAGATGTACCAGAGCGTTTAATTGAGGCACTCAAGTATACATCGGTTACAATTGATTACTTTTGCCCCCCGAAATATGAAAGGCTCAAGAGAATCATCAACAAAATGTAGTGAGTAGATCAAGGTACACATAAACCAAAATAAAAGCTTATGTCACGTAGCTAAGAGTAGTATAATCAAAACCTTTGTCCAATTCAACTTGTAATAAAGAAAAAAACACCACACATGCAAAACCATTCCTTTCAAAAAAGCAAACCCTTATACAGAAATCGGTGGTGGTAACGGCCTGAGAGCACTTCGGATAGGAGCATCTTTAGGGTCGACACAGTATTTGAGACGGACACCCATCGCAGCCAGCTCGACGTCAAGATATTTAAGAGCACCAGGAACGACCACCTGCGTTGTCTGATCACCACCAACATATTCATGGCCGTGAGCATCTTGCCAGATGTCACCAGACACGTCCGTCTTATCCTCAACGCGAGTGGCACACCGGCGACAACGAACAGCACTGACAGACTTACGCTTCCCCACAAAAGGAGACACAGCTGGCTGGACGGATAAGAAGGATCCGCATGTGCGGCAGACCCATGTTCGTGAGTAGTCTGAACAATTGAGAAGACGGTCTTGAAG
This sequence comes from Chrysosphaeria jannelii, assembly GCA_020002325.1. Lineage (NCBI taxonomy): Eukaryota > Fungi > Ascomycota > Sordariomycetes > Ophiostomatales > Ophiostomataceae > Chrysosphaeria > Chrysosphaeria jannelii. The sequence continues at coordinate 8,021 of JAGKRY010000041.1, read as the reverse complement.
CAAAAAGGCTGTCCCATGGGCCAGCAGTGCATCACGCTCCATTTCACCCACACGAATACCACCACCACGCTTACGGCCCTTGATAGGCTGACCTGTTGTGGGCACAACCGGACCGGTCGTACGGACTTGGTACTTGTCGTTCACCATGTGACGGAGACGCTGGTAGTAGACGACACCGACATAAATATCAGCATGGAGCTCTTCTCCCGTAAGTCCTGAGTACATGGGCTCGTTTCCATGGTAGTTGAAGCCAGCAGTGCGTAGCTGTTCACCAAAGAAATCAGCTGCCGGGGACTCTTCTCCAAACTGGAAGGGCGTGCAGTCTTGTGCAAGTCCATGGAGGGCACCCGCCTTTCCAGCCAGAGACTCGACGAGCATACCAATGGTCATTCGCGAAGGGAAAGCGTGGGGGTTAATAATGACATCCGGCTGAATACCCGTTTCTGAAAAAGGCATGTCCGTCATGGGCCACTTTTGTGACAGGACACCCTTTTGGCCGTGACGGGACGAGAATTTGTCACCAATAAGAGGTGAGCGAGGCACTCGGAGTTTAATGGAAATTGTCTGGGCAATTTCTGTGCCGGAATCATTACCAATAATGCGGACTTGCTCAACGTATGCCTCTTCGCTATCCTTGTACTTTTCATAATGTGTCTGGCCATCCCTGTTCGTCAGAGCACCAGTGTGATCGGGCGAGACTGTGTGCCATGCACAGAGAGCATCGCCTTCGCGGACACGCAAACCAACATAAGGAAGACCATCATCGTCGAGGAGGGCCCGCATGTTCCCATTTGGATTCGCACTTGGAGCAAACCCAAAGACTTTTGTGGCCAATTTAGACGATCGGACGCGACGATCGTCCTTGAGAGTGATGACCTTTGTCTTGTAAACAGTACCATGACCGAAACCACGCTCTAGGGCAGACTTATTGATAATCATGGCGTCATCCATGTCGTAACCAGTGTACGAAATGACAGCAACGACGGCATTGGCACCACCAGGAAAGTTGTCGAACCCGTAGGCATTGTGAAGGGGAGATCGGACGACGGGTGTTTGACCTGATTGGAGACGGTAGGCTTTGTTGTCTGTACGGTGCTCTAACGACGTGGCAAATGTACCCATAGTTTGCTTGGCCATCTGGCATTGGTACATATTACGAGGCGATTGGTTAAAGTCTGAAAAGGGCGTCATGCAAGCCAGAATGGAGAGCATGTTGGTAGGATGGATTTCTGAATGCGAGGTATCCCGAAGGGCCTCGGACGGATGGACAGAAATGGACATGTAAGGCTGTTCAAGGGGCCCAACAAAGTCCTTCTTGTCCAAGGGCAAATACGTGACAGGACGCACCATACGAGAGGGAGCAGATGCCATGTAGACACCAGGGTATGAGCCACCATTCGAAGCAGGGACGTATCCGATTTCAAGAGTGGCCGGAACATTGTGAGTGCCCTCGACCTTGAAGTGACGGAGTGTATCGGCCATTAAGCGAGCCTTTGCGGGGGAGCAGAAGCCGAGCACACGGCCATCCAGCATGACTACTATATGCTCCTCTGTGGCCGCTGAAGAGCCTTCCGATGGGGCTGTGACGCCGAGGGAGGAGATGAGAGCAGGAAGATGGCTGACATTGTCTGCACGGGTGATGACATGGCACTCACGGGCCAAGTGGTTCAAGAGACCGCAAGGGGCACCGTCAGGAGTATGGACAGGGCAGAGATAGCCCCACGACTCTGGCAAGAGTTTACGGACAGTTGTCGTTTTGAGCTGAGCGAAGAAACTACCACGGTGAACACTGCCAAAGTGGGAAAGGAAACGAGCAAAGTTGAGTCGGTCTGCCACAACGGAAAAGCCGGAAACTTGCTGCAAATCCAGACCAGAAGGACTCTGTAGGTTGCCTGTAGCCAGAAAGTATTCCAAGCCATGGCCGATATTGTCACCTGCACGAGAGAGAATAGAGGCAAAGTCCTTGGCAAAGGATTCCGACTGAAGGTTATGCGAAGGTGCCCGTCGCCAGTACGTACGGAGAGACTCGCGCAATCCAGTGGCAAGATACTCGTCAAGACGTTCCTTGAGGACCTGGGCGTAGAGAAAGCCACCGAGAAGGAGCTCCTGGTTCTGGACAGCATCCGGGTTATCAGAAGAGCACTCGCCGGCCACAAGGGCGTAGAGTTTTCGGATCATCATGACAATGGCCCAAAACTTGTCACGGTCCTGAGCCTCTGTCACATTCACATTACCAAGATGCACGGCCACAATACGTCGGAGAAACTCGGTGCCCACGTCGTAGTCTGACATGCTCATGGGGACGCCAAGAACGGCACGGAACTTGCTTCCGAGATAGGCACGTGTGGCTGTCTTGGTGTAAAGAGTGCGTTGGGTATAGGCCCGCAGAAGAAGCTCGACACGGTCTGTCAAAAAGGCATTTTCACGGCTTTTGGTACCGTTTGATCCAATGAGAGCCTCAAAGATTTCACGGTCGTTTGTCTCAATAAGGGCTTTCAGGATCATAATCACCGGCACGAGATACTCATTTTTCCGCCACGAGAACCGGAATGTAATGTTTCCATCCGAGAGGTAGTGCAAGACATTAGTCTGCGACGTCTCGTCAGGACGAACTGATCGCAGGATGACACCATAGGGTGTATACGAAGCACCACGGTTCTGGAAGCTCGGCCGAATAATGGCCAGGGGAAAGTTTCGACGGTTGACTTGCAGTAAACGAACGACTTTTTCAACACCATTGACAATAAAATAGCCACCAAGCTCTTCTGTTTCTTCCTTATGCTGCACAAGCTCTTCCGGAGACATGCCATTGAGGTGGCACTGCTCGGAACACAGCATGATAGGAGCAAACCCCATGTCTCTCTCTATTTCTTGTGGGTCGCTGCCGTTGATGGAGTACTCCATCGTAGCTACCAGTCGTCCCTTGTACGTCACATGCCGCTCACGGGCCTCTGAGGGGAAGATCTCCCGGCGTTTGGCCGTTTTATTCGTTGTAGGCACAAGACTCTTTTGCATCACCACGCTTTTGTAACGGATACTCAGACGGTTTCTCTCTTCCAAGGGCTTTGAATCATCGCCATCGAAAAAAGTCCGGTAGCCAATATCTTTGAGGCCCTGCACAAGAAGACCATCCCGGGCAAAGATGCGGTTAAACGACTCAATATGAGGGCGCAATGCCTGCTGTAGTAATGGATAGGCTGTCTTGTCCTGAGGAGGATGACGGAAAAGGTCTTCTCGCCGCAGTGTCTGGTACTGGTGATCCCATTCTGTCTTTGTCTCCGCAGCCTGCTTGCGACGAGACATGTTGAAGATGCCTTTTTCAGTTTTTTTTTGTATTTTTCAGTTGTTTTTCCAATGATTCTCAAAAAATGGTTTTTTCTTCAACTTTTTTTCTCTTATCACCTCCGTATCAAATATGGATACCGAGACATGACTTGGTACGTACTAACAGCTGTATCTATTTTCGTACCGTTCAAGGTACTTCCATTGCAGCCTTCAGAAGGGACATTGTCAACAAGAGGCAAAAGAATGCCGTCGCTATGGGATGCGGTATATGAATGGTGCCTGTCGACATTCTGGTAGGTTTGAACCATGTGGGGTCTTTCTAACAGAAAGGGCTACGGAGATGGACGTGGCCTTTCTTGGTCTCCAAAATGCTGGTAAATCGACGCTGCTAGCTATTCTTGCTGTGTGTTTTCTATTACCAAACGCTCTCTATCCGCGGTCTGTTAACATGTAGAATGATAGGGTAGTGATTTTCAGTACGAGTATGATGAAAAAGAGAAAGATAAAAAGAAGTGCGTCTAACGAAAGCACACCTTCCACTGCTGGATTTAACATGAGACGAATACAGAATGGCCATGTTTCCATCCAGTGCTGGGATCTAGGTGGCCAGCCCAAGTTTCGCTCCATGTGGACAAGATACTGCCGTGGAGCCCACGCTCTAGTGTTTGTCATTGATGCGTCGAGCCACACGAGCATGCACACAGCTTCACAGGAGCTGCATGCCCTTATGGCCTCGCCAGACACACAGGGTATCCCTTTGCTTGTTGTGGGCAACAAGTCTGATATAAAAAAGTCTCTTACCGTCGACGAACTATATGAAGCTCTAAATCTAGGCACAATAAAGGGCCGGTCTGTGGAGTGCTACTCGGTAAGTGCAAAAACAGAGACAAATCTAGACACCATGCTCTCATGGATTGTCAAGCAAGAGGCTCTGCGTAGACTATAGAAATAGAAAGCAAATGACCGTCCCGTCTTTTTGACCCTTTTTCCCCGTCCAGCTGTCGATGACGTCATCGTGTACATTGTTTACATAAGCGATACTTCACGGCGGTCTGAATTACATTGGATTAAGGCTACTGTTTCTGATCGTTCTAAGCACCAACAGACTCTGGCTCCTTGTTGGGGTCAAATCCATAAGCCTCCTTTAGTTTTTCGACAAGCTCGACATATCGCTGCTTGGCAATGTCAGGAGTAATGCCCTCGTCGACAAACTTCTTCCAGGCGTTCTTCTTAGCCTTGCCCTTCAAGTCGAACACACCGGGGGCAGGGGCACTCTTAATGTCTTCATTGCTCGCAATCTTGAAGAGGCCTTTCTTCGTTAGTTTTTATACAAAAAGAACTCTCTATAAATACGAACCGTAAAGATCCAAGAGCTCCTCGTTGCTTGGCTTGGAAGTAAGCTTCTTGGAGTCAATAACTGCTTGCTCAAAGGACATTGTTGTGGTTGCTGGTTCTCCTTTTTTGGGTGAAAGAGTTTTATTATGTTTCGTCTCGTGACTTTTTGTGACGAGCGGGTTGGGGTATGCGGGGTCAAGCCTCTTGAGGCTAGTATGTACTTTATCCAGTAGATGATTAGTAAGACCTCCTTAAAGGTGTTGCAACTGCTGCAATGCTTGATTAGGTATGCATTGAGGGCAATGGGGGAGGCACAGACCCCATACTTTGAACCCCGCTGGACCCAGCCCAGCCCAACGCCTAAACAAACCAACAACTCCACACCATCAGTGCTGGAGGGCTCGTAACAAGGAGTCGGGCCAAGCTGAGGAGCCAGCTTGGTGTGCGTCATGTGACCTGGCTGCGGCCAGGGCACTCGGAAGTCGATGGGTCGAGGTCGTCTAGTGGGTGCAAAAATAATCGATAAAGGTGCTAAGCTAAGTCTCCCCCCCCCCCTCGTATCCCTATGTCCGTCCTCCTCATATGCCTCATTGGTGCGTGCCACGGTACCTCTCTACCAAAGAGAGTACTGGGTCCGCCCAACGGCCTCAAACTCAGCATGCAAATGAGTATTAATAGGCTGTCGAGGCTAAAAACGGAGTCGGCTTGAGTGTGATATAATGAACCATGGCTTGCTGGAGAGGGCCTGCGCGTTTCCTACGAAAAGACTCCTCAAGGCCCTCCCCATTGGCCACTTTATAAAAGCTTTTGAATGATGAGTTTTAGTGCTTATTTAACACAGCCACATAGTTTTCACGTCATTCAACTCAATGCATAACATCTTTGGCTGGTCTTGTTTCAATAAAACTTTTTCTCAATTGAAATATTTTGAACCTTTTGTAATTCTCTGATGGCTGTGTGGTACATGCTTTCATTGTCTCAAACTCCTATATCACATCAGTCTTTAGCTCGTAAGAGCCACCAATAAGACTTCGCACACTCTCTATAGTCTGGTCCTACCCATTTGTCGATGCCCCCTATAAAAGTGTCAGAAAAAATAAGCAAGTTTCTACATAACCCTGTCTCATGACATGTTTTGAGGACAAAGCTGAGGATGCCTTACACTGACTGCCTCTGCGTATGCAATGCTTTCAAAAAATAAATATTTTCCATGAAGTGGCTTCTACTATTTCAAGACGGATGCTTTAAAAAAATTTGGTTTCATTAACAACGCAGTGCTCGTACAATAGCAGTGGCACTGGTGGCATGGCCTCTACCATGGAAAGGAGCTTATTACAAGAATCACAAAGCTGCATGATACATGGAAAGTAACAATATTTGCCATTTTGACAACGTATGCGGTTCTTGTGTAGCATCGAATGGTCCTAAAAGATACCTTTTCTGCCAATTTCTATGGGCTTCTTGCTGGCATCAAATCCACAAATATTTTTGAGCTCATCAACAAGGCCAATGTACCGTGCTTGTGCTACGGCTTCATTAATTGATCTGGTTTCGTGGACGCGGGTCCAATAGATCCTCTTCAGATCAGCATATGGACTGGGATCTTCGTCAATGGGAGGGGCGTCCTCAGGGCTCTGCTTATTGGCAACCTTGTAAAAGGCTTTCCAAAGATTAGCCTCAAGTACTAAATGGCGGGTATGATACAAACCATAAAGACACAAAAGGTCATCTTCCTCTGGCATTGAGTTGAGCTTCCGAACATCAATGGTGGCTTGCTTGAATGAATCCATGATAGCAATGAAAGTTTTTTTTTGGATATCTTTTCACGGGAAAAAAGACTGGCTTCCTTTTATACTTTTTTTCTTTGATCTCAAGAATATATTCAAATGTGTACTCCTTTCAAAATATCCCTCACGTATTTGAGTGTACATGTCTTTCTTCAGCTCAAAATTTGCATTATGTTTGGTTGATCATGTTTCTCACAAGACTCTGCTAGTTGATTTGCATGACATGCAAAGCATAACTGGTTGCAAAATATGAATGTTTGCACTGTTGACATCATTCTGCGTTATTTTATTCCTTGTCACGCCAAGGCTACCTCCAAGGGTTTCGTTAATGCAAATATGCCTCACTTTTGATGATTCTGGAGTCAAACTACCATCAAGCCACGACTAGTCTACAAAGTTGGTATGATCCTTTACATACCGTAAATAGCAGTCAATTCATAAAACATATGATCCTTTACATACCGTAAATAGCAGTCAATTCATAAAACATATGATCCTTTAAAACATGGGAAACAAAGGCTCCATAGGCCAGTCTCTACGGACTTTGGTTCGTCTCGGAACTCGTCAAACCAAAGATACATATAAAGGTACATCCATACTAATAAACATGTGCAAAAAACGAAGCCCGACAAAAATATCGACAAGAGTGAGATTTGAACTCACGCGGGCGAACCCAATAGATTTCGAGTCTATCGCCTTAACCACTCGGCCATCTTGCCAGATGCTGTTGGAAGAAAATCTTCTTGTTTTCTTTATAAAGGGAAGGGATACAGTGCGGCCACGCAAATATTCTTGGGAATGTTTTTATTTCGTGGTGGAAAGCTCAGTTTGGGGCCTTGCAGAGGGATATTTCTGTCCGGTAGCCAGTCCGGCATCGTTTGAGCTTCGGGTTTTGTGTAGATGTAAAATAAATCAAAGTCAAAGTCAAAGGCGGCTTCGCAAAAAAAAAATGAAAACGACGCGCGACGGCATCGCTGGCTTGCGCCACGCTCCCGACACAGAAAATCAAGGACGCTCGGTCTAAAGCTCGTCGAATGGACGCACAGCTCCAACACGCCCTTTGAGGTTAAAGACGAGGTCCTTAGTGAACTCGCCATCCTCATAAAATTTATAGTATCAGGAAAGGTCAAAAACCCCGCCCAACTCCCGACGCTGGTCACGCAAGCGGCCCCAGTCCCGGCCGTTGTTGCCACGCAATCTGCCCCCGCCCTGCGTCCATGCCAGCCCCGTCTCAGGCGCTGGGAGCAATCCCCGCCCCTCCAAATGCCCCGGAACCCGCCCCTTCTCGCTAGGAAGAACCGAAGGAAACATGGACCGTAGTGTCTAGAGGAAACAGGAAAAACGGTTCTAAACCTACGGACTTGCTCAAACCTCTCTATTCTCTTCTCCCTCCTCTTGCGCCTTATCACATAGTGAAAGGCCTTCCTTTTTTTGCCGCACTCCTGCCACAACTCCTTTTCTTTGCTTTTTTTTTGTTTCTTTTTTTGCTTGCCTCATCTCCTTCACTGCTTCCTCTGTTTCTTTACACCACCATGCCTTTCCTGTTCCCCTACCCCTACTAACTGGCACAGCCTTCTCTAACGCATACAATAACCCCTCTGTGATCTCCTTTGC